>PVKC010001457.1:0-50457 GCA_004027635.1 Crocidura indochinensis
TTTTCTATTCTAACACAATTATTACTGTCTCTGAAACATCCACATTCTCAAGTCATTACAACATCTAGCACAGTGCTTTGTGCAGAATAGAGGCTTTATTAATAAATCTGCTCAAATGAATAAAATGGGGATCAATTCAGATTTTATATAGCAGTTGTACATATTTAAGATATATGTAGCACCAAGCCTACATATAAGAAAGTAATAATTTTTACAATGCAATTTACAGTAATTTTTATGTCTATTACATTTCTACGTCTTATATTTTGAAAATGCAATCCATAGAACTTTTATTTATAATTTACTGTCCTCTATGAATAGCTTTTGTGCAGAATATAAATTTGCTAGTCCCAATAAAATACACATGGGGAAAGATTACCATCAAATTCTATGAACATCCATATGACATGGTATTCTAGTAAAAGTCGTATTGGCAAAACAAGATGAAAACTTAAGACAAAAATGTATTTGTGATGGTCACATAAAAATTTAAGGTTTTTCTAAGGAATAAGTATCTTAGCTTGTTAATTTATGAGAGTACTTTAGTCAAGGATATCTATTTCACATTCTCTTGAGAATATTTAGAATATTCATAGAAATAGCAAACAAATATTTCCTCAAATGCTACATTTTGTATGATTAAAACATATTAAAATATACTGGAATTTCAAAGTTTCTGTAGGTAGGAATTTTCCTATCATAGTGATCAAGAGTAAAACACTGCAAGTAACAAATCTACAGCCTTATAGATATGGGAATAATATATTTTGTTCCATCAACATGTCTACTTTACATTATTCAGCACAAAGCTTTTGAAATAAGAATCATGGGAATATAAGAATATAAAGGAAAAAGGTACAAATAACAGCTTCATAAACTGAGAAATGTACATAAATAAATCATGTATATGTGGGCAGTTTGCTTAGCTGGCAAGAAACAAAATATGGAAAATCTGCTTGTTAAACAATAACTACAGAGTGTGCTTTTATGATGTTTTGCACCATAGTAATTCTTATTAGAGATAGAAGCAGTTGCATGTTAAATAAAATCATTGAGCATTGTTTCCCTCGCATTGCAAAGAGCTGACTTATGTTGTTTTTAGATGCCTCCCATTAGAAAGTAAATATTCCTTCAATGCTGTGCATTTCACGAAATTTAATAAAGAAGAACTGTAAATAAAGTCACAGGGAGATTTCAGACAGTTTTATTAGGAGATTGTTGAAAAGAAAAAGAAAATTAAATACAATAACAATAAACGTGGTTCTCACATTGAAACCAGGCTCAAAGAACTAGGCTACCATAGAAAAATTTCCAATTCTTGCATTATGATGTAAAAACAGATTTTTGTACAGATTTTGTACAACAAAATTCGTAATAACCTTTTATCATTTTTAGAAAACTTTAAATATATAGATAAAAATAGACAATTTTCATAGGTCCTACATGATGATGAGTATGTTCTGTTCCAAGGGCTTGCATAGAGCACAAATGTGGTTATAATATAGAACACCTAGACATTAATATTTTCAGAATACAAAAGTATGGAAACCATAAAATGAGCACAATTTTACTTGTTTATACCAAAAGAAATATAAACCAACCTGCTTAACTAAAAAATGGGGGGGGAGGATTTTTAAGTTACAGACTTAAAATAACATTTTATGAATCATAATATTTACAACATGTTAGTAAGTTTCTCTCAACGTATAGTTGATAGCTTTTTCTTTAATCCTTGCTAAACTTCCTTTTTAATTGAACCAAACACTATAGCATTCTCAAATGTCTTGAAAATGTGTATTTTAAAACTATTTAACCTACCTAACAGGTGACTCTATGCAAGGAGCAGAGCAATGGCTAACTCTATTACATATGTAAGTTGTAGGCTTTTTAAAAAATCTTTCAAAAAATGCGTGATTCAAAAGCTTGCCATGAGTTCCTCCAATTTTAAGTATTATAATCCTTTAAAGACTGCATATAGAAAAAATAGAACAGAAGAAATGAATATAATGAGGAATAGGATATGCTGTGCTCAAACCATGAAAGATGGTTATTAAAAATTATGCTTCGAAACCAAGTTTCTACAATGCATTTACTAATAGTAATTTAAATAAAAATATTGCTCCTTTTAAGCAAGCTAAAATAGGAATTGTATATATAACTTTTTATGTATTAAAAGTGGACTTAGTTGTTTAATAGCAAGCTACACAAAAGAGATATGTTTCAGTATTGCAAGGAAGACCTAAAAACTATAGAAGCTTAGTGCCAAAGTATCTATAATGTTAATTTTTATGAACCAAATCATTAGTATCCAATTAGAACTATCTTTAAACTTTTTAAAAACAAATAGCAAATATTCTTGGTCATTTAAGAGTTTGCTACTATGGCAATAAATAGTTAAGATCATAAAATTTTAAGATGACAGCAAAATCATAAAATGTACAGCAACTGTACTTGATTCTTAATATCAGTCTTTAAAGGTGTGACTTCATATAGGTAAAACCACAGAGAAGGTAACTTCATCATGTAATAAGCACTGTTTGCATTTTACTTCCAGTTTTCTGCACAAAAGTGAAAACACATACTGTAACTTCCAAATAGACAGTGAAAATAACAGGTAGCTACCCTTCCCTCTGACCAGGGTGGGAAGCACAATACATTTTATCTTTACCATTCAGTGCTACATGGTATCGGACCGACACATCAAGGGCTTGTTAGGTTTGTTTTTCTGCAACATTAACATAATATGACATTAACATATAAAAATATTTCTGGTGTTTTGATTTTACTGTTCAGCCACAATTCGTTTTCAATATTAGTGCTGCTTGGGACACTAACTAGAGTTCAATATACAAATAAAAGTGACTGAGACAGAGTTCTGATGTCACCAGATGCTTATGTTCTCATTCATTAATACTGTGACTCCAGACAAATATTTACATGCCTGCATGCGTTAAAACCAGAAAGGTGTCTTTCTGACCAACAGGGTGACAAAACATATTTCTAAAGTTTCATTTCCTAAACTCTATTAGACTACAGCATACATAATACCTTCCTTGTATGTTTATGTTTATATACTGTACATTTGACCAACAGTTTGAATAAGAAGCATCCTTTTTTATTTTTAGTTCTATATACCACTACCAGTTTGAAATGAAAATGCTGTCACATTTGTATTTTCTTTTCTTTTCTTTCTTTCTTTTTTTTTTTTTTTAAGAAAAAGACCATCAATGAAACCTTTGACTTCTATTCAATGCTTCTTTTATCTGCACAATGACATTTCACTGCGTTGTCCTTGATATCCATTTGTTGGTCTTTGGAAAGCATGTGAAAAAAAATCTTCAGGAGAAAACCCACAAGTAGACTGTGAGTTTAAAATTGAATGTAACAGAACAGTATTTTTTTATTTTCAGACTTTAAAAGATATCCTTTATGCCCTCCCCCCACCCACAAAAGTTCATTTCCAACTGTTCTTGCTGGTTTCTGGAGGACATAATTCTGCAAGTTTGGGTGACCACTGTTACAAGAGTCTATTGATGTGCTCAGAGACAGAGGTTTCTGAAGAGAAAAAATGGTTTATTCCATTAAAAAAGTCAAAGCTAGGTCTTATCCAGACCTGTCAGTAACTCTGTATAGAAGGGTTCAGCAGCAATGTTGCAGTTATTAATAGTAAGAAGTTTGATAGTAGTACATTTACAAATGTTCTCAGGTGTCTGGCATGAACCACGGATGAAAAATCAATGGAAGAAATTTTTGCTGTTGTTGAATACTTAAACTTTCAAAGAACATCAATACACAAAAATGAGGAAGATCCCTCAAAAGGGCTTAATTTTTTCCTCACACTTCCAATGATGAACGTCTAGCTGCAAAATTTTTATTACAACATGAACTTCTTCAACAGGAAAAATTCAGTACATGACAGTAGTCTTCAAATACAGTCTTCCATCTAAAAATAAATAGCAAAAGCCATGAGAAATGGGATACAAAATAATTATACAATATAATATATAATATAATAATTATATTATGCAAAATATAAAAAGTGCAAAAACTGGATATGAAACACGTGTGTTTTATCTTTACTTATAAAGTTACCTTCTTCGCTCACAGTCTCAAAGTTAATTTCATAATTACACCGAGTTTACTTGATGGAAATAAATACTGCATTTCTAGTTCTCATAAATATATATTTGCTATTTTGATATCAGTTTCAGAACATTCAGAAAGAAGATGAGTATGTGTGTGTGTGTCTTACTGATATGCAAAGCTAGTTGATTTCTGTTGAATGACAATTACTTCCTTCAAGCTTGCAAAACTAAATTTTCTCTGAAGCATTCAGGTGTATCTCACTCACGAAAGACTGAGCTTCCATCTTACTACTTAGCAGTGTTGTTAAATATACCATGTAATGTAACTATTGTACACATTTGTTGCTATTTATATGAAAGTCATCTAGGTTATTAAATCACTATCAATGAACTATAGCCTTTCCCCCTAAAGTGAGATTAGACAAACAATTAAATATTAAAATGGAAATATTGGAGCAGCAGAGCTCTATGCAAAAGAAATAGTAAGTCAATATTGGCATCTTTAATAAATTATCTGAAGAAAATTGACAAAAAATTAGAAAATTAAAAATACAGAAAAGAAATGAAGCAAATTCAACCCTTTCTCTCAAATGTATTCCCTCTAAAAAATTATCCATTTTAGGACCCTGAGTAATATTACAGAGGGTAGGCATATGCATCTAAACAGGGTCCAATCCCTGCTATTCCCTATGATCCTCCAAACTTGCGAGAAGGGATTCCTGAGCCCAGATCCACTAATAACCCCTGCACATTGTTGGGTATGGTTATAAACAAACAAAAATCCTACTCACATTGTAATATGATTAAAAGTGTTGATATATGAATGAAAATATATCTAAACTTCAAGCAAGTTACAGGGTCTAAAGTAGAAAGTAATAAGAACAAGAAATTTGTCTAAAATATTTTTTAAAAAGCACATATAGAGTTGAAAAAAATGTTTGGTAAACTTCAGGAATTAACAGGTCAGAGAGATTGAATGGGAGAAATGTGCTGGCCTTGCATGGACCAGACCCTAGTTCCAATCTTTGGCACCAGGTACTCTTGTGCCTATTGTCAAAAATATTCTCTATAGGTAGACAGGATAGACTAGTTACTTCAGAGTAAGTGAAATAAGACGAATCAGAAAAAATGGTCAGTTAGAAATTGTAAGCCTAAATATTTGATGATATTACCATCAACATTAAATAACTAAATGTTTTTACTAACTCTAAAGAGGAAATGATAATTCATAAAAAACACTAAGAAGCCAAGTCAAATTCACTTTTAAAAAGCTTTATACCCCAATATTTTATATTAGTATGTTATAGTTTATATTAGACTAATACCTTGCAATATAATCAACATTTAACATTGCTACATATCTCACACAGGCAGTATATTCAATAAATATTCTAATATATGAATTAATGAACTGATGAAAAAGAAATTGATTCCACATAACTTGAATAAAATATTTAATTACACATAGGCAAATATTTGAATTATAAGTAATTATACTTAATCTATAGCTATTAAAATTAAATAAATGTTATTTATTGAAAAAATTCAAGCATAAATATTTCTACAGCTTCTACATATTAGGGCTTTGGGAGGGGTTTGGGTCACATCCAGTGGCACTCAGGGGTAACTCCTGGCTCTGCACTCAGAAATCACTCCTGCCTTGGAGTACCATACGGGATGCTAGAGCTCGAACCCATGTCCCTCTTGGGTCAGACACATTCAAAGCTAATGTCTTACCACTGTGCAACCACTCTGGACCCCAAGGGCATTTCTATGATTGCTTAATACTTAACTATCAGGTTACCTTAAAATTAAATGAAAACAAAATTATCAGGAATAGAAAAAAAAACAGTAATGGTATAGTTTAAAAAGACTAATTTCAAAAAGTTTCACTATGATTTTGTCTTTTTTGTGGAAATATATTTGTAGATAATACAAAACCTTAAATAATAGTTTAAAACAATTTTACACTGTTCTAGATATACTATGGTGATTTTATAAACTATACTAGATAATCACAATGCTCTCAGAGATCTGTCATTCTAGCAGATGCAAAATTGTGTCACCTTGTGGAAAAGTTTCTTAATATTTTTTTCCACAAATCAATTTATTTTGATATGTTGAGAACCTTAACTGAACCTCTAGAAATCAGAACTAGGATTTCCAAATAAGAATGCTAGCTTCAAAGATTATGTCTATCTATACATAATCATTGTTTGCTTTTGTATGAGAGGTGAATATCAAAGAGAAATCAACCACTTTGTGCACAGAATTACTTAATTTTAAAATGTCTGTCCTAACTAAAAGCATTTGGGTTTAGGGGTTGATCAAACCATTTAAATCACAAGTTGTTAATAGTTCCAGAGTTCATTGCAATTTAGTGTGTACAGCTATAATTTGGCATATAAGTAAGTATCTAAATTGTAGAATAGTTTATTGCAGGCCTGACGTTTTATACGTGATGACTTGAAATATTTGATTTTTTTATAAAAATAGGTCTCAGTTTCTATAATAGCTAGGATTCATATAGTCTACATTTTTATTTTATTTATTTGCTTTGCTTAAGAAGAATAAAAATGGGAAACAATCACAAAATGTCTGGTACAATTTTATATTGTACTATTTTATTGTTCAGCCTTAGTTTTTTCAGCGATTACTATTTGCTTTGCTTAAGAGTAAAAATGGCAAACTAGCACAGAATGTCAGGTAATTTTTATATTGCAAGAATTTTATTGTTTTGCTTTAGTTTTTTCAACTATTACTATATGAAATTACTGGTATAATGTTTAAAACATTATTCTGAGGGGCCAGAACAGTGGTGCATACCATCAGCCTTGTGTGTGCTAGCCTCGGATGCACTGCGAGTCTATCCTCTGGCATCCCATGTTGTCCTCCAAGCCAGGAGCGATTTTTGAGTGCATATCCAGCCAGGAGTAACCCCTGAGTGTCCCCGGGTGTGGCCCAAACACTACCCCCCATAAAAAAGACATTATACTGCATATAAAGTATAGTCTTTATATAGCATTAATTTCATATATGACATTAGAGTATTGAGTAATTTATTCATTTTATTTAAAAGCCAAATATTTTTAATAACAGCCACTTTATTTTTCAAGTTTTTATATGAATGCATAGTATACAAATTGAAATGATATTAGATTTCTTAGTTAAATGATCCTAGAAAACTATTGCTTTCTCTATGAAACAAATTTATTTCTTTTATGAGGGAAAAAAACAAGTAGTAAGTACTAAACAATAGGCATATATATTCCAGATTTTAATAGAACTTTCTATTCAGAACCTATAAGATCACTTACATACAATTAATACAAAAGGCTTCATAAATGGAATTTTCTTTACCAAGTAGCTTTAGAAAAATAAAATAATTGTACAAGATTTGATTCAGATATCAGGAATCAAAACTCACTATTTTTATATCTCAAGCTGGACTAAGATTATAAAGAACAGTTATATAAATTCACATTGCTAGAATTACTGTTATTTACCGAATGAATAATAATTTCATCTGAAATAGAGTTAACCTGGACTTTTCTTAACATAATGGCTTAATCATATGAACTTAAGGAAACCAAAACAAGTGATGAAAACAAATGTTAATGATTCATGTGATATTTGATAAGACAACTAAAGGAAGTCAAAATAATAGCAAACAAACAGGAACAGATGGGAAGAATCTTTGTCAAGTCATAACCCCTCTTCTAAAACCCCCAAAGGAAGAAGATAATTAAAGAAAATATTTTTCTTGTTTTTTTTTAAATTAATTTTATATTTAGAGTAAGAACATTCTGCTTCTACTAAAGCAATGAAGCAGAGACAGAAAGTCTGCATTTAATGAGAAATATTTATGAAAGATTAATGTTTAGCACTAGAACTTTCATAAGGGATACTAAGTAAATATATTTTTAGTTAATAAAACACAAATAAAAAGTAATTTTCTAAAGTTATACTCAAGATTATATTATAACATAACAGAAAAATGATTTATAAAGAAGTCACATACAGTTTTATTCAGATGCAATTACAAATAAAAACAAATTTGAATTTGAGTAAAAGAAATAACTGCATCATATGAGACCCAATGAATTAGGTTAAAATGAAAGAAGATCAAATTATATATATTTTTGTTTCACCAATAAACATCTAGGCAACTCTAAAGTAGACACAGATTTGTTAGTGATCACAGCAAAGATGTGATATCTATACCATCCAAATATTCTAGTAGATATAGTATATATTATCAAGACCAGAAAAGGTCCCATTCACTTGAACTAAAATTAGAAGTATGAAGTAAACTATTGATTATGGTTAATACTGAGAGGCAAAAATTACTTTAGATTATTTTTTCATAATAATTCAGTGAATGGGAAACACAGGCTAGATTAAAACAAGTCCTGAGAAGTATAATGTATCGGTTTTACAGACAAAATCCACGGAAATGAAACCTAGTCCTTTACTTCATGTTCTAATTATGTACAAGAAACCAGAGAAGACTCATTACCAGGCAAATTGACAATCTGAAGTAGGAGAAACTAAATTGTAAATCTTGTGGTGTTACAGAGAATCATTATTGGGCTAGCTGGCATAATCACAATATTCTTTGTAAATGGAAGTTAAGCATACAGTGTATAAAGCTGAACTGAAGAATGCGAGAAGGCATTTGAAGATGCACAGATGGCTGTGGTTAATCGTTGGTGACTAGGAGTTAGTCGACTACAGCCCTAAGGTAAAATACTCTCAAATGACGAGATCAGCTCGAAGTATCTCAGCTCCTCTGAGAATGGAATTCTTCCTGTCAGTATCTTAAAGTAGAGTTTCTTGCATTTTAAGTTCTGGATTTTAAGTTCAAACATGATGTTGATGTTCTCTGTGCATACAAAATTTTCTACCAGACATTTCAATGATCCTGATTTTTCCAATTTGTCAAGATCTTTTATCTGCTCTCTAAAAGGATCTTTCTGAGTTGAAGGAGAAATATGGGCGCTTAGCTTCTAAGTATTCTTGTGTTTTCTAAAATCAAATATGCTTAAAACCACAAGCAAAAAAAATTATGATGCTTATCAATGATCAATTGTATTTCTGAGCAGCAGAGAATAGCCAATTCAAAGCTATAAGAAATTAGTCTTCTGGTATATTTTTTAGTCATAAATGCTCAGACAAGACTCAGAAAGTTTTGGATCCATCATAGATTACTAGAACTTAACTGCTATTATAGCTGATTATTATAGAATCTACATTATGTGTCTTTCAAGTGGTCATCACTATGTCAACATTATATAGTTTCACTATCAAAGAAAAGCTGAATAATGACTGGCAATAAGCTCATTAGGAACAAATAACATTGCCCTATACATTGTATATGTAAAGTACCTTGACTATTGCCTGAAATCTGGTTCAGTACTCATTATGTGTTTCTAATGAAGAAACTGTCAAAAATATCATCACAAAAAGGGGGCACATGTGCCTCGGGATGTGACACTGAGAATTTCACTTGTTAATTTAGGTTATATTTATACTTTTTAGGTTACACATTATGAAACTAATCATGAGGAAGCTTCAGTGAAAATGAAAGATTTTAGTAGACTATATCTTAAAAATATTAGTTCTTAAGAATATTTTTTAAAAGTCAAGATAATGCTTAAGATTTAAGAAAGTAAAAGAAATGAGAGGACAAAGAGATCATACAGCAGGTAAAAGCTTGTCTTACATAAAGCATGCTCAGGTTTAATGCCTGGTACCCCATGTAAGCCAGGAGTGATCCCTGAGTGATCCCTGAGAAGTAAGCTCTGGGAACAGTCAAGTTTGGCCAACAAACAGAGAATAATTGAGATCTATATACCATATGATTTTGATATGGGTTAGATAATGCTATACTATGTAAGCATACTATAGAAGTATAAAGTATTAGAAAGGACATGTTTAGTTTGTATAATAAGTAATAAATATAATGTCATATTTAAATTGTCAATGAAATACTGAGCTGATACATACTTTACTTCTGTATGATATAAGCTTATTGTAGTGCATACCCTCTGAAATATGCATAGGTAAATAAAATGGACGAAGAGAGCCATGATTTACAAATATCACACTCAATTTTTCTTAAAATGCCATATGAGGATGAGAAAAATGATCAACTCAGAGTTAACAAAATATTAATAATAGATCAATCTTACTAACGAAATGTCAAACAATTTAAATCAATTTATTTAAAATTTTCTGTATAAACTGTTTTGTCAGAATTTTAGGTTTTTTTCTTTTTCATTTTTTTTATGCTGGAACCACACCTGACCATCACTCTGGACCCTTCTTTAGGCAAAATAAAATGATTTTAGAGAGAAGGATATATACGCTAGAATTGTTGCCTTATATATGTTCGACCACAGTTCAACCCTCAGGATTGCAAAGAAGCACCTGAGCACTGATAAAAGTTATTAATATTAAGTCATTAGTAATCTCTGGGCACAAGTCCTATTAATAATAGTAAAAATTTATTATTAGTCCTGCAAAAGTTTGGAAAAAAGAAAAGGAAAAAAAATGTTTTGAGGTGGCCAAAGCTGGCAGTGCTTAGTTTTATCCTGGCTTTAATCAGGTATCACTGCTGGTAGGACTTAGGGTGCTATATGCATGTAGTGCAAGAAATGGAAGTTGAGTTGTCCATGTGTAATTGAGGCATCCTCTCCACTATACTATGACTCTGGTCCCCTGAAATGAAATTGTAATACATTACCTGTATCATATATGTACTAATAACTTATGGAATATTCACACTCATTACTATCTACATAAGTTTATACTGAAATATAAAAAGGATTCTTGTGATAACTATCTAATTTGCTTGGCCAAAAGATTTAGATTCAGGACATTAGATTGGGCAAAAACATAAAATGATATTTCTTCAATTTATTGGTTGTTTAAAGTTTCAAAGGTAAATTTACATTTGTAAACTTTATGAAATCTACTTAACTTCATTATCTGTTTGGACTGTGGATACTGATGTGATTTGAGGGGGGCTATACACAAATTAGTTTTTATTTTACCTGTGTTTGTATGAATTTTATATTTTCCAAGTTTATCCAAAACCAAAACAGACCCCCAAACTCTTTCAAAGTTTGACTCTCTCTCTCTTTTTTTTTTTGACTAAGAAAAATGATATTGCTTGTAGGACATTTTGGTAAAGTATTTTTGTGTGTTTGTTCTAATTAAGCATTCATTAGTAAGAATCGAGAAACCATCAGAGTGGTTAATGTACCAGCAAGTGCGAATTAGATACTTTGCACTTAGGTTACCTTGTCCTGATTGGAAGGTGAGACCCCCGAACTTCAGCAAGGTAATGATAGTGAAAACTCAAGGCTCTTTACATTCTTCAGAGGATTTCTGAGGGAGATAAAACTAAGAAATGGTATGGACAAGAAATAATTCATTGAGGGCATATATGAACCTGAGTGTGAATGGACAAGGGATCTACTTTGCTTAATTAAAACAACATGCCTTGTTTCAGAAAAAAATTCTGTACAGAAAGAAAAAAAGAATCATTTGAATCAAGCATTAACATCCTTTCAAATCAAGCATTTATATTTGCATCCCTACAAGAAACAAGCTAAATCCTCTGTGAATAAATTGAGTTTTCAGAATAAATTTGTGTGTTATTTCTGGGGAAAAACCAAAGGTGGCAATTAGAAGGGCAGCTCTTGTCAGAGCCTAGTTATTTTCGTTTAAGTTTGAAGGAAAAAATAATCATCTTTAAAAAGTTGAACAATTTCTCTTTTTTTCTATTTTCTATAGCTTGACTAATTCAGTAATTTTAATAAAGTTTTATATTGAGGGATATAACTGTAATAAATAAAATTCTGAATCTCCAGAAATATAGTATATTTATACAATGTTGAATTAAAATGCATACAAGGACTAAATTTCTCAATTGAGATCTAAAAGATCTCAATTTTTTTCAATAATATAGAATTTTTTAAACTAACACTCTGTGGGGTATATGTTTTCTGTGCCTTAACTAATGAAATTGTCAAATGTTATTTAGACAGTAGTGGTGAGAAAGTAATATTAATACAAGAACTACTAATGTATCTCTGAATGCTAAATGTGTGAAGTAACACTTATTTGAAGAAATCAGAGATGTTAATATTTATATTAAAGAGGCAGACTACAAAATAGGCAATAAAGCCTGATGACAGAATTATAACACTAAAAGAATAAAATGAGAATATATAGTTTTGTCCAGAAATGTAGCCAAGAGTAAATAGAAGTAGAATTAATCAGGCAAGTTTTTCTCAAATGCCTGTGAAAGCATCAACCAGCTTTGAAGTTACTTTGAGACTGATATTAACATCTGCTCTTAATTTGATATATTCGGGGTCTATAAAATATTACACTTGTATAATTATAATTTCATTCTCCCACTTCCTCTGTGGGCATTTTCCAGACTGTTATCAGTATTCACAGATTCCAGGGTATTACAACCATGTATTAGCCCATCTCCTTTTCCAGTGGGCTGCACCGAACAACTTCTTTCTATTTAGAGAATAAAGTTAAAAGATGGAAGCCTTCTGCCTTCTCTTTCTACTTCTCTCCTTTCCTTCTTCCCTCCTTACCTCCCTCCTTCCATCCCTCCCTCCTTCTTTCCCTCCTTTCTCTTCCTTCCTTCCCTCCCTTCCTCCTTCCTTTCTTTTTCCATCCTTCCTCCCTCTTTCCCTTCCTCTTTCTCTCACTTCCTCATTTCTTACATTTTACTTCCTCCCTCCTTCTTTACTTCCCTCCTTTCCCTTCTTTCTTCTCTCCTTCCCTCTCTTCCCCCCCCCTTTTTTTTTTTGTGTTTGGGTCACACCCAGTGACGCTCAGGGGTTAATCCTGGCTATGTGCTCAGAAGTCGCTCCTGGCTTGAGGGACCATATGGGAAACCGGGGGATTGAACCGTGGTCCATCCTAGGCAAGTGCAGGCAAGGCAGGCACCTTACCTCCAGCGCCACTGCCCGGCCCCTATCTTTCTTTCTCTTTCTAAGTCAGTCAATTTCTTGTCATTAAAACCTTTGACTTCTCCTATTTGCCTGACCAGAAAAAAAAAAAGAAAGAAAAAATAAAGATGGGATGTTGCTTCCAAGATTAATTTGTGAGAAAGGGATTTTTTAATCTCACTGTGACAAACATTTTTAATCATTTGATTTGTTTGATTTCATGAATTAAATGGTAACATACCACTGATCTGTACCATGAAGTTTCTTTGCAATAAGAAACTAAGGACAATTTTTTTGACAATAGACAGCAATGAACCAAAGACCTGACTTCACCATATTTGTCATTGGGGCTTGCCAACAGACACATGAATATGTTAGACAGTAGATTCTGTCTCAGTAGAGATAAAACAGTACTATTGAACTTTTAGCAGCCTGGAAACGAGCTAAAGTAGGATCTGAGCCTATCTGAGGATTACACAGAAACAAACCAATGAGTAATAAATGTAATAAAGTACGATATTTTGAGGTCATGTATTAAGATAAAAAACAAAGAACTATTATCTTTTTGGTATAAGGGTGACATGAGTGGTAATGACACTGAGTAACATTTTAATTATCAGTGTGCTTCCATTTGTGTTATTAACACACAGAGAAGATTCATAACTCAACCCTGTATAATGGGAAGCCCACTAACTCAAATAAAACTGGATGAGTTCTAAAACTTGACTGTATTCCAGACTTGTAAAAATACATATTGATAATCTACATAGAATATTTATAATATATAGAAAATGTATAACCTATGTAGAAAATATATATTATTTTCTTTATATATGTGTGTAGCAAAAACAACTATTTTTTTTTTGGTTTTGAGGCCACACCTGGTGATGCTCAGGGGTTACTCCTGGCTATGCCTTCAGAAATCGCTCCTGCCTTGGGGGACCATATCTACCTCTGGGGGATCAAACCACCGTTCATCCTAGGTCAGCTGCATGCAAGGAAAATGTCCTACCGCTGCACCATTGCTCCAGGCCCGCAAAAACAATTTTTATGCTTCCCAGTTCAGTATTTCTTTCTTAGCATAATAAAAAATATTGGGATGAAGGTTTTTAGACCACATACAGTTGTGCTCATAGAATTTTTCTAGTTTTGAGCTCAGTTATGACCTCTGGTACTATCTAATGCAGTGACAGGAACTAAATTGGAGTTCGATGCAAGCAAGGTAATCATCTTACCACTTGTCCTACATTTCTGACCTCTCAAAATAAATATATATGTGTGTCCTATAATATGTGGAAACATGCATCTTCCAGTAATAGAAAAGTACTTGCATTGCTTAAATACTTTAATTCTACTGAAGATAAAATGCTTTACATGAAATATTATTAGCTTAAGGTATAAAAATTACAATAGGAAATATTATTTTTATGGTGGAAACCATGATCAGCTATACTCAGGGTTTATACCTGTTTCTATACTGAGAGAACACTCCTTGGAAGGATCAGGGAACCATATATGGTGCCAGGGTTTGAACCCAAATCAGCTACACATAAAAAAAAGTAGAGCCTTAGCCATTGTCCTATCTGTCTCAGTCTTTAATTGGTAATACCATCTAAAATTAGACATTTCAGAGTATAATAATTATATAAAAAGATTTTATAAATGTGACATAAGTAACCACTGAAGAAACTGTATGGCTACACACTACTGAAATTATATCATTTTAATGAACTAACAAAATAGATAAAAAATATTCCAACTATTCCTAAAAATATATTAATAAAGATACTAGGGAGGTAAGTGGATATTGAATTTGCATGTTTCAGATGCTAGGTTCTATTCCTGCCCACACACATACCCACACAAAGAAAAAGAAAATTATAAAGATAACAAGATTGGACCAGAAACTAGACAGGATTTATAATTTTCTTTGCAACTTTAGTTTCATAGTGATGTTTGATAAAAATCAGTCTTGGTTAAATTTGGGATTTTGCAATATAGTATTAAACTTCTCTTTATTTTACTGCAAGGAAACAGACTTATTTCTTTGCAAATGGGTCACAAAGCATCATCAAAATGGCTACAGAATATAACAAATATAAGATCAACAATTCTAAAATGGAAACCAATGAAAATGTTAACATGTGCTATATAAAAAATAAGTAATACTAACAGTAACTTTGCATTCATAAATTATCTCTGTATCTAAACATAGAATTTCAAGAAACATCTGAGTACTATAGGATTATATTTTATAATATATTCTAATTTGTTTTAAATATATTATAAATTCAAAGAGATTGACAAATTATTTTATTTCAAAAATACTAATCTCTAAAAGTGAAACTTTTAAGGATATTCTATTTAATGAACATATATTTTTTAAAAAGGGGTCTGTGTGGATATATGTTTATTTCATGACCACTACAAATTCTTCCCTGGGTCATGATAACATAGTCCACCATTTCCATTAAAGTTAATTGCTTGTGTCATGGTTACTAACAGTATTGTGTTTTTTTACTATCCATAGAAATTGTGAGATGAATAAAAATAACTCATGTCTATATGTAAATTATTGTATCCTGAATTAAAGTTAGGCTTCAAGATATATTGAAAAATTTAAGAAATTTATTTATCTTTATGCAAAATTACCTCAACAAAAATCTGTTTTTTCCTATTATGGGTTCAATATACTTCTGTTAATTTTGGGGTTTGTTCACCATCTCATTTTGTAGAATACCAAAATGATCAGCTAAAATATTTAAATATCTGCATATCCCTGATTAATTGCAATTGGACAGATTTTATTTAATTTCTATTGGAACAACTTATTAATAGCAATAAGAATATTATGTTGTATGTCTGGGTAATTTATATTGTCTATTTTTTTAATTTTTATTTTCTTGATAACAGCATGGTATCTGTATACAGAGTTCACTATTTTATGAGATACTGTTTTTCACTTTTTAAGGTTCCATTGCAAAATTTCTAAATACTACAACTAACCAAATACTTGATTACTGTATAGTTATATACTTCATATGTTGAAAAATCATAATGCTCCTACAGCTTAAGATACATTATAGAACTATTTTGGAACAACACATTCTTTCTTGTAATAATTCACAATATTTTTCCATGAGTATTTTTTTACTATTTTTGAAAAATAAATACAAATTTTACTTTCCTTCATCAAAATAAATATGTATTTTGTCATTAAAATTATTGCGAAGTGTATTATTGCATCAGAGAGAGAAGCTACAATGCGTGTAAATTATTGTTGCATTTTGTTTATGATGTTATTCAGTGTAGTTTGATTACTTGAAAGGACTAGTATCCAACATATTGCCACGTGAAACAATATCATGAAAAATACATGTCTCTTAATGCAAGAGTTGAATTGACAGTTTGTCATGAGCAAATTCTGCAGAATCAACAAAGATGCAAAATAAAGAAGTCAAAATATGAGTTATCTAGTATACTACTACGTATCTTAGCATTCTATATTCTAATTTTATGTGTATAACCTAACACTGTAAATTTTTGATCCTACTTTTATTATACTAACTTTAATGGGTAAAACTCAATGTCAAGTAATTCATCCTTTGTAACTGCCATAAAAGGAACTCTGCATTATGTTTTCTCTATTTAAAAAAATCAAGTCATTCATAACTAAGAAGGATAATATAAAATCTAACAGAAATATATGAACTCATAGCCATTTGTACACACTTTGCTTCTAAATGTAGCATTTGTTACTCATATAAAAATAATTTCATTTCATGGAGTGAAGTAGCTTGCCACTCTAGTCTTTTCTGAATAATGACAATATAAAGATTATGCAAAGAGACTTCTATATTTCCAATATAAAGCTTTTAAAATAATGTCTTAAGTGTTTATTTTGTCTGGACTTCACATTCATATAGTGTCAATTAAGATGACAGCTCTTCATCTACTTAAATTATACTCTAACATTCTAATTGCCCTTTCATACAGCACACATCACATTGCCTAGACAATGTTATTGTCTAATCTAGGTTTGGGTTTCATTCCTATATTGTGTACTTTAAGTGGCCAACCAATATTTTCCTTTTCTAAGTCCTGAAATTTCATTTTACCTTTGTATTTGTAAAGCATCTTCCTACTCTATTCCTTCAATAGCAGAATCCTCATTACCTCTCTTCTAAATTCATTACATGCTTCATTTCTTTATTGTCACTCTTTATCAACAAATACATTCTATGCAATGTATTTTAGTGGATTTAGTATTTAGCATACTGATTGCAGATATAAAACAAGGACTATCAAATTTATATTTGCATCAGTATTATTTAGGAATATATTTAATGCCAAACTCAGAATAAAAAAAACATAATGCTATTTCTTATGTGTTTCTAGAAGGTATATAAAATTATGTCAATTTTACGGTCCTGTAGAATATTTCGATTTACACATTTAGGCTTAAATGAATCATCACCAATTTCCAAACTGGAATAAATTGCTTAGTTTGTAGTATGATAATATTCAGTAGCTCAAAATATGTTTCAATAAACATGATTAATAATATAAAGTGTTTATATCTTTAGAAAATCATTTTATAATTTGATGTATAATATAAAAAGTTAATTCTGGTCTTGAATATATGTTCCCAATCGTATGTTAGTGAATTCTTCTAAACAATAAAGCAAATAAGTGAGTTCTAATAGAAAATATTCAAAGTATTAATTGACTCCTGAGCAAGAGCTAAGAATAGCCACTGAACTCCTTCAGGTATGGTACAGAACTCCCCGATTTTTACCTAAAATTTAAGCTTCATAAAATATAGTATAATATATAATTCAGACACAGCTGAAATTTCTTAGTTCTACCACTCCTAACATTTCTGTTTGGTCTCCTAACCAGTGATTGTGAGTCTGGAGGCCATTCCTGGCAACATTTGGCCAGCTGGTCTGGCAAAGCTTCTAGGTCCTGGGGATGCTATGTTGCTTGTATCTTGTAGTATTTGGCCCAGGTTCAAATCCTACAATTCTTGGGGGGCCTCCAAACTTCACCTAGTGATTCTCAAAAAACCATGTGGTGCTGAGATGAATGCTACCTTCTGTACTATCTCCTGCTTTGCACCCCATCAACATATTTACACTCAAAACTTTATCAACAGGAATTGATTAAACATGTACTTTATGAATACTATTATTTATATCTCTACACCCACTTGTTTAAATATATCCATATTTTTCAGTCACAGCTCTTTAGTTTTAAGCACTTGTTAAAATGAATGTGCACAACAGATCAACCAAGAATTATGTACCATAAACAGTGTGCCCAAAAGTACATTCCATTGAATTGTCACTTTAATTAAGGGATATTTTATTATTTGCAAAATACTTGTTTACATTTGAATCAAATATATTGATTTCATAAAATAATATTTAATTTTAACATAATTTTGGAGTTTTTTAAATGATATGTGGACTTTGAAATTCAAAATACTTATTTAAAAATAATATTCAGTTTGCATGGAACCATTTAAAATTTTTCATTTCCAAAACTCTTCATGAGATGACCTCATGAAAGAACACCCTTCTACTGGAATTGTTGAGTTTAATTAAACAAGTTTTAATGTTCTCACAGATGAATAGTCTAAAATTGAAATAGTATTTAAAATAAGTCAACTAAATTTAAAAGTCAACTATATTTAAAATTTTAAATGTAAATAAAATGCAAATAAAAATAAAATGTAAATAAAAACTAGACAAACTAAAATGTAAATATACTATCAGACTAATATATTTAAATCAAATATGTTTGTTTATAATTGATTTTTACAATATTCATACTGTGAAAAAGAAAGCTATTGGTAATTTTGTCATGAGTCTAGTCAGCTGCGACTTTTAAAAGTGGATATACAATATTGAGACTAGAGAATGAAAAAAGTAAACTATATATGAAAAATCTCACATTTTCACACATTTTTATAAAAGTATTTTTCGCTGTGTTGCTGAGATGATAGCTCATATCCTTTAGTGTCTAGAACACTTTTAACTTGAGTGTTGTTAGGATGCAACAAACAGTGTGCTGATAATCAAAACCAATTCTTGGATTTTGACTTGACAAGACTGTCTTTGAGATACTATGTTTATGTATATTTTGATTTCAAAATTAATTGAGAAAAAATGGAATAATCTGTTTTTATTTGTCTTATTATATAAATATATGTGAATATATGTATATAGCAAATAACAGTTATATACATACCTATATGTAGCCGTTATAAATACCTATGTATATATCTATATATATCTATATCTATATTTATATATATATACATCATGGATATATAGCAAAGAGCAATTACTAGTTACTAGTTGATATTAGCTCTTATTTTAAAATCTCATTTTAAGCTCAAAAACATAGCTATTATAATGAAATAATATGCTTAGATAAATTTATTTATTTATTTTTGGTTTTTGGGTCACACCTGGCAGCACTTAGGGGTTACTCCTAGCTCTACACTCAGAAATTGCTCCTGGAAGGCTCAGGGGACCATATGGGATACCAGGATTCGAACCACCATCCTCCTGCATGCAAGGCAAATGCCCTGCCTCCATGCTATCTCTCCGACCCAAATTTATATTTTATAATCAAATTTTGGTTCTGTTTCTGAAAAATAAATGCTAATAAATAAGAAGACTCAATCATATATATGCATAGGAATGCCATTAACATGTTTCTTTTCAATAAATGTACCACAAGTAGTCACTCATGCTTTTCATTGAGATATGGCTACAATAATCAGGATTGGTTCTGTATTATAGAGAAGCATGATCTTATGAGCTGTATTATCTAATTTAAAAAGTTCATTAAAATGGTTTCTCTAACTTCTATAAATGCTGTATATTCCAATCAGTTAGGAAAGCTATGTACTATTTCAAAATTAAAATTTGATTTTACTATGGTATAAATGTAATAATACTTATAATGCCTAGCATTATCAGTATAAATTGCATCATTTGGGAATGTGCAGAGTCCAAGATGATGCTGAAGATGCCCTTAGGCAACTGGTGATTTTTGTCACTAGCCAGAAGTTCAATACAAAGATTTGGGGATCTGCAAGATCTTTGGATCTGCAGTGAGACTTTGTGGTGACAGATACTATCCAGGTCTCTGTGACAGTGCTTGAGGTCTTCAGAATTACTGAAATTTGTAAAGTTTTTCTAGATTCCCAAACATTTAATTGGAAATAATGCTGTGACATATTTTACAGATTCTAGTATTTCAGGTAATTTTCCTAGAGAAATTTAGGTAACTGGGTCATAAAAATGCAATAATATATTTAAGTTACATTGAGCTATTTATTAACTTAGTAATAAATCAGAATAAATTATTAAGTAGAATTTTTATCCTGGAAATCAAATATTAATTTGATTTCAGTTAGCATAATATATTATTAAATAAATATAAAAACATAATATTAAATTAAATTTAAACACATGATACCTGTTTATGTATGGAAATAACATATTCTAAAATCTATTCATTCAGGGCTCTTCTCCTAAGAAAAAAATGAGTCAGATCCAATAATTTATAACCATCATCCATTCTTTCATAAATATAATTAACATGCTTAATTTAAACTATGTTGGAGAGTTGATATTTGTAGAGTATGATTATAGAAGAATATTTAGTTATTCTACAATTTATAAAATTAGACCATATTAAAGAGTTTGTAAAAACATAAATAAATTTAAAAATTTAATGCACCCTAAGAGTCTAAATAGGGGGCCGGAGCAATGGCAGCAGCAATTGGGCATTGCCGGGGTTCCATGCTCTGGCGTCCCATATGGTCTCCCAAGCCAGGAGTGATCTCTGAACGCATAGCCAGAAGTAACCCTGAGCGTCTCCCGGTGTGGCCCAAAAATAAAAATGAAAAACAAAAACACTTATCTACTAGGGATAAGAATTCGTACATTTTACAACACAGGAACACCACCCACCTTGAACATATGTCACTTTAGACCCCAGGGGAATAGATAGCTACCATATACCCCTGAACCCTAGATCCCAGGCATAGAACCAATACAGTTCTCCTCTATAGCTCCAGGAACCAAACTTTCTCTGGGACATTCTTAGTACCGCTCTGACACCAACATGCACCAGTATATGACATCTGACAACAAGGAGATGACAACAACTTGATCTAAGAGTAGGTTGTCTTACCTCACCACCTAATGACAAGATGAAATCAAAAGACATGTCATCTTTTGATCTACTCAAAAGCCAAGATCATTATCTACAGAAAACTGACTGTGACAGCCATGACTGGGCAGGACTTATACTGGGACTAATAAAAAAAGACCCTAGTCTAGGCTTTGGCCTATGCTCTGTACAACAACCAAGATCTCTAATTCTGGTCTGGCTGAGACAACTGCCATTGAGCAGATCTTCTTGAAACATAATGAAAGACTCTATCCTAGGTTTCGTCCTAGGAACAGTGCAAAAAACTAAGACTACCAATTACAGACAACTGATTAAAACAACAGTGATGGAACAGAACTCTTGCACTGTAAAGAAAGACTCCAGCCTAGACTCCATCATATGACCTGTGCAAATACCAAGATCTCTAGCTACAGAGAGGCCTGATTTTATCATCTATAATAGAGTGGACAGTTCCAGACACCACAATAGGACCTAGGGGAGAGCAAAAGAACATGTACGGAGCCTGTAGCTATTCCCCTGACAGTATTCTTCAAAGGCAGAGAAATCTTGTATCTCTTAGGCCAAGGGAATTTCCTTTCTAATCTCCCCCAATATTTACTATTCCTATGCAAAAAAAAAAAAAAAAGAAGCACAAAATAATTTTTTGGTTTTGTTATTGTTGTTGTTTGCTTTGTTTGCTCATTTTATGCTTTGTATTGCTTTCATTTCAGGCCGTGGTTATTGTGTGGTTGTTGTATTATTGCTATGGTGCTTTTTGCATTTTTTCTTTGATATTTTTGTATTGTTATTTTTTTCTTCATTTTCCCTTTATTCTCTTAAATTGATATTTATAGCTTCTAGAAGGACTTTTCCATATGATTTTTGCCACATATCATTTTTTCTTTATTCAAACAGAACCACATAACTTAAACCATCTTGTTCTGCCTCACAAATTAAGGAGGAAATAATGGAGGGTACTAAGATCAAACAGTCATATGAACATTCAGTAGAAATAAAAAATGATCAGACTTAAACACCAAACCCAAAGCCAAGGACAACAGAATTGGTACCAAAGCTACAACAAGCTAGGCACAGAGGGGACAACTTACACTAGCAGCCCAGGTGGTAAAAGAGGGGATATGGAATGATGCATGCTGGGAACAGGGGTGGAGGGAGGACTACACTGGTGGTGGGAATGCCCCTGATTCAATGTCATTATGTGTCTAAACATTACTGTGAAAGATTTGTAATCCACTTTGGTCAAAACAAAAATTATAAAAAAGGCAAACAAACACACAAAAAGAGTCAAAATAATTGTATCTCTTTATATTTTCCATTTATATAAACATTGTTTATGTAAACTAAGTTGTTTATGATAGTTTCAGTCTTACATTATACACCACCATTTATCTATTAATATTTCCCACCACCAACATCTCATTTCACTCCTGCCTGCCTCTCGAGACACTTCCCCCTCCTCCCCTCTCTCTCACTCATTGTCTTTCTCTTCTTTTAATTTTTCTTTATTTTTGACACTATGGTTTGCACTATTGTTAGGCACTATGCATATCACATATTCTCCATTCAATACCAGTTGTCCCAAGTGATGAGTTTCAACAATTATTGTCACAGTGGTCTCTTCTCTACCCTAACAGCACTGCTCCACTATTTGTGGGAAGTTTCCTACCATGGATTGATTTTTCTCTACTATCTCTGGATATTATTACCATTACTCTTTTTTTATATATCACAAATAATTGAGATTTTTCTATGCATATCTCTCTCCCTCTGACTCAATTCACTCAACATAATACTCTCTGTGTCCATCTGTGTAGAAAAACTTATTGTTTCCTAAATTACAATATTTGACTACAAATATATTTTAAATTTACATAAATATTAAAATTCCCATTTGATCATAAATCCTTTAATGTTTTAGAAATAGCTAAAAATTCTCATTGTATTTATATAAAATTTGTAATCATAATTTACATAATTTTCCAATATCTCTATGAGGTTGATTTTTTTTTTTTTTGCCTTTTTGGACCACACACTGACTCTCAGGGGTGACTCATAGCTATGCGCTCAGATATTGCTCCTGGCTCAGGGGACCATATTGGATCAAAACAAGCTCCTTCCTGGATCACCTGAGTGCAAGGCAAACACCCTCTGCTGTGCTATCACTCCAGCCCGAGGCTGATATTTTTTATTATTTTATTTTATTAAGCTTCAAACCAAATCAATCTTTAATTTATGAGCCATTAGAAGAAAATAAATATCAGTTAACGATTAAGCTCTAAAATCTCTTATTCATTCAATGGATTCTGAACTTATTGAATGCATATGCAATTATTTCTATACTCAATTCATTAGATGGCTTTATTATTAAAACAGTATAAAATAAGTGTAATAGAGCATATCACAATAGTTTATGTTACCAAAGTGTCAATTTAAGTTAATCGTAATCATGACACTAGAATATGTCTTCTAAACTACTATTGCTCCAAGTGCTAAACAGTTATTGTTGATTTTAATTCATCATTTACTATTATTTAAATAAATAATAATACGAGGGAATATCTGAATGAAACTTATTTTGTGTTAATAATATTATCTATAAAATCATCACTTTTTCTTTTATTGTTAGAGAAAACTGAGATTGTAAATTATGAGTGGTTACAGAGCCAGGAAATAATAAGTTGTCTAATGAAAATGCTTTTTAGCTTCTCTGAAAATGAATCCTTAAGGAAACCAAAGTCAATTTAATCAATTTTTACCACATTACTACACTGTTTATGGAACAAACTGCATATCTGTATTTAGAATCAAAAGTGTGTTTTTTATATCCCTCATTATCCAGGTTAGAATTCAGCAACTCATAACCATTTCATAAACTATGATAAAATAAAGAGATCAATGGCTTATGATGTTACAAATGATTCCTTGTTCTATATCCATGAGACTCAGTTTCTCCAATATAAAATGGGCATTCTGGTGAGATAAAAAAATAAATTGTATGTGATAAAGCCATGCAAATTTTAATTGCCCCATAAGCATCAGATGATGTTCTTCTTTGTAATTTCCAAGTATTTTCTGCATAAAATAAATAAATATCATTAAAAATCACCAATTTCTCTTTACTTCATGGTTTAAATTTCATGGGGCTCACCACATACTTTCCCCAGTTTTCTTGAATACATATTGTTTGGCACTTGATAAAATTCTGGGTTTTATTCTTTCCAAGGCACGTACCTTGATTTTCACTATGATCTTTTCATCTGTGAGAAGAGAAACCCCTGCTGCAATTTTCCAGCAAGCAGATTTAGAAGCAAGTTGGAACTACATAGCTTCTGCCAGGAAATATTGTCAGTCAACCTAGCAGTTGTTAATAATAGCAAATGGATTTTAATGGACTAATTTTCTTTGAACCAGCTAAAAAATTTTCAACCAATGAACCATTTCCCAAACAATTAAACATACTGATTTTTCTCGTCTATACCCTCTAGTTGCTCACTATTTTAGCCATAAAAATAACATAACCATTGAAAGAAATGATTAGACTTTTGTAAATCTTACTTTTAAAACTACATGGCTATATTCACTATCTGTTTAGTAACTGCTTTGCTACCTTTAAAAAAGTGAAATGGGTCTTTCCTTTCTAAAGTGTGGCAGTTGTTAAAATGATATGGAATGCAAAATAATGTGTTTGTTTTTCAGCTGTTATAAGTCTAAAGAGATTTTTTTGAATACTTCAATTATAAAAACATTTAAAACATACAAACTTGTGCAATTTTTATTTTAATGAAGATGAGAAGTTCATTAAAGAAGATAAATATTTCATTAGATGTTAAATAAAACAAAGAGATTTTTTGGCTTCTCTCAGCACAAAATTCCTTTGAAAGATTAATTAATACATGCAAATTATGCAAATTAGACCCATGCAAATATTTTATGAAGACAATTAAGGGAACCATTAATTACTGCTTTTTTTGCTTCAGTGAGATTCATTCATTTAATTTTAATTTCACTTTAACTATTTTGATGTATAATCTTGCAGCTAAGAACTTTATCTTTCCTGGCGGGTCACTTAAACTTATAAATTTCATCAAGTGAGCGCACAGAAATCTGTAAAGATATTCTCCAGACTATGTTTAGTATCAGGAGAAATTTCTGACACAATGCACTCCCAGAAATAGGGAACTGGAAGGGAATGTGAGCTCATTCTTGGACAAGGTTCAACTGCTGGAAAAGCAATTAATTTGCTTTGGCTGTGCTAATATAGGGGAATTAGAAAGTGTGACACAAGACAAATAGAAATAATTAGTTCTCCAAAATGATGTTCTCATTAATATGATTCGAACAGTCGAAATAAAAAACATTATTGTGGCATGTGTGCATTCTCTTTCTAACCATGGGAGGTGGAATATAACGTACCATAAGCACTTTTACATTTATAATCCAAATGATGATATTTCATTTTTTCTGAAAGAGAATGTATAGCAATGATTGTTATACATCTGAAAGGCCTTAAACTTGCCACCAAAACTGATGACACATTTTTCATTAACATGTGTTTATGATTCAGTTTTTCATATTTTCTTCGTATAATTCTTATATTAATGAGTAGTTGTTTAAAGTCAGTGTTATCTTTTGGTGTTTTGAATGTTTTGGGATAGCCCTTATAACTCATAAAATATAAATGACATTAAAAAACTTAAAAATTATATCTGCACATCATCTTAAAGTCTCTATTTATTGATTAAAAATTTTCCTAGATTGTCGAATGCTGTTTTAAGGATGGATACTGTAAGGAAGTAAGTTTTCTGACTGTGAACTATTCTAATACATGGCAGCCTTCTTCAGTTTTAATAGACATTATAAATATTTTCAACTGAATGATCATCATCAAACTAATTGGACATAATGAACATAACAATTTTAAATGAGAATAAAAGTTAAAAATATACAATGTAAAATAGATTTTAAACACTTTTAAATATTAAGACAATACACGCTTAAAATAAGGAATGAATTTTGCTTCTTTGTTTGTTTGGTTGGTTTTTGGGACACACTCTTTGATGCTCAGTGTCTTCTCCTGGCTATGTGCTCAGAAATCTCTCCTGGCTTCAGGGAAAAAATGGAAGTCTAAGGGTCGAATTGAGGTCCGTCCTGGGTTAGTGGCTTAGAAGCCCAATGCCCTACCTCTGTGCTATTGCTTAGCCCAACAAATGAATTATTTTAAAATAATAAAATACTAACTTGATAACTCTTCCAGTCAAAACAATTATAAGTCATTGATAACATGTGTATCCCATAAAAATAACAGAGGCTGATTTTTCTACTTGTTCAATGACTCTTCTCCATTCTTGTATCCAGTCACAGTAAATCCTGTACCATGAAAAGTTGTAGCTGAACAGGTATTCCTAATTAGAACTGTTGAACTTTTTGATTGTTCCTAAAAACAAACCCTAAGGATACATATACTTTCTCCCAATGAAATCTCATTTCTCTCATCAAGAAGTTTCTAAAGGACATTCCACACAGATCTATGTTAAATCTCACTTAGAATTATGTATTAATTTCCTTGATATACTCTACAACCACACTTCAACATCACTAATTATGATGTTAAATCAGAATGGATGCAATATTGATCTTTAAGGCCCCCTGTTAATAGCTTTCTCAATTTTCATTTATCATTATTCTTTGATAATGGTCTTCTGACAGTATTCAAGTCTTCAGACAGTATTCAAACTAAGCCACTAACATGTTCATGAATAAGCCAATTTAATTGAATTTTTAATTTAATTTGTGCAAAACAAACATCATTATATTTTCTCATAATAACAACCCCATTTCAATATGTGATATATTTTTAACATTTAGTTCAAGTCCATTTTTTTCTTTAGGCCTCATGTCTAATTTACTATTCCTAAAATCACCGAGAGCTTTAAACTTTTAGTTTCTCATTTATTATATTACTCTTACTATGAAAGAGATACTATTGTTATTTTACTAGAAAGTGAGTATACTTTAGTCTAAATTTAATTAGCTCATGCTGATAGAGTAAGGATAAAATAACAATGCAAAAACCCCTTGACATATCAAAAACTCAAATAAAATATATATAATAATTATTTATGCTTTTTAATGTGCATCAGGAACTTGAAAATTGAGATAAAAATACATTGAATAGTGTTTAATGTATTTTATATATAATTAAATTACATTTTATTATTTTAAGCGCTTCATATATAATTGCTCATTGTGTACATAATTTTATATGTTAGATTAAATTACAAAAATCTATGTCAACAAAAACTTCTAATGTTACATCATTTGTTGGTTTATTTGTTAACATTTCTTATATTAATAAAATATTTACATTTATAAAAAACATTTTATAAAGAAAATTCACAAGTTGATTTTCTGTTTTAATAATAATGCCAATTGCCCAGTTAAAGGAATAGTTAACAAAGAGTTATGGTAACTATGGAACAATAATCTGTTTATTGGTTACTGCCTGCAATCAATAACTTTTTTGTTTAACTTAATGAATGCTATCTTAAATTGATTAGCTATATTGAAATTCTGCCAAACACCAGAAAAATAGTCCCAATGTAATTGAAGTAAATTTATAACAGTTTTATTATGTTCATAGTCATATGAGTCTAGATTTTTAATATCAAGAAGCACTTTTTAAAGTAATTCTTAGTCCTACTACATATTTTGAAGTAATAGGTAGGCAGTACAGCCACCTAAGACAGCAGCTTTACCCAGCTGTTTTAAGAAAAAAATTTAAATATAGAAAACTAGATACTTATAAAATTCCTATAAATGTATGCGAACATTTTGCTGTGTAATGAATCCTATTTGTTTTACATATAAAGAATAACTCAAAATAAAAATCCCTAAAAGAAAGGACTATATATTAAAAGTGACTGTACATTAGAGCTGTCATAACTTTTTTTTTTTTTTTTGGTTTTTGGTTTTTGGACCACACATTTGGTGATGCTCAGCAGTTACTCTTGGCTATGTGCTCAGAAATCGTGCTTGGCTCCAGAGACCATATGGAACGCCGAGGATTGAACTGAGTGAGGTCCATCCTGGGTCAGCAACATGCAAGGCAAACACCCTACCGCTGTGCTTTTGCTCCTGCCATAGAGCTGTAATAACTTTAGTGTTTACTATTTGTTAGATACAATGAGAAAATGCTTAACTGTATGAAAACTATTTTCCACTATGTGCTAACTCTTATCTTGGATTAAAGTTTTTGAATTCTTATCGCAACCCTTTAATTTAATTTAATTTATGGAAATGCAGAAAACTATATTGCAACAGAAACTTTAATCTTAATCTAATTCCTACCATCATTAATTTTAGTTTTAGCAAAGATATATAAAGAATCTCAATACCAGCACTGACTAACATTTAAATTATACAAATTTAACTAGGAAACAAATAATATGAAATCAAACTGAGACATTATTTTTATAAATCTTAAGGGCTTAACTTAAGGAAAGTTCAATCAATAGTCATGATAATGTAAAAATCCTGGCATGGCTCTTGAGCAGAAATGTTAAATGATCATTGAGAAAGAAACAAAGAGGATGACCTAGTGCTCAATATTAAATTAAAATGTGGGTACTAGCACATTTTTCTGAAGTATTTTATCTAAATATAGAAATTTCTTAATTTTCTTCTTGGTTACTTTATTTTTTCACTTACATTGAAGTTTTTAAATGTTTATCATAGACAAATGATAGACATAATGACTTATTAAAAAGTAAAAACACTCTAAATGAAACATTTTCAAAATGTTATATCATTAATAGTGAAGTTTGAACTATAAAATGATAGAGTTACAAGTAGTTACCCTAAAGAAGAGACTAGATAATTCAAATTATAAGTCATTGAGATAGAATTAAGACTGCAATCTTACATCTGGATTTAAATACCAGAATTCCTTCCTTTTTTGTTTTTTGTTTTTTGTTTGTTTTGTTTTGTTTTTGGGTCACACCCAGCAGGGCCAGAGGTTACTCTTGACTCCATGCTCAGAAATCACTCCTGGCAGGCTTGGGGGATCATATGGGAAGTCAAGATTCAAACCAATGACCTTCTGCATGAAAGGCAAACACCTTACCTCCATGCTATCTCTCCAGCCCCCGGAATTCCTTCTAATTGTAATATAAATGTGAGAATGCTATTAAGTGTAAAACATGACCATCCTCTCATCTATATATTAAACTTCACAGGAAATGTGAAATCAATATTGGCTCCCAATTCATCTCATTGTTTTTATAAGCAAATGAAAAAAAGTTTCTTTATAATACACAATTTTCAAAAAATAAAATAAATATTTCAATATTTCAAAATTATTAACTTAAAATAAAGTTAAGTATTTGATACATCATGGTAATATAAATCAAATGTATATATTTTATATTAAATTTATAGTAAATAAATAAAATATAAACCAAATTCACTACTTCCAAAACATAAAAATTTTTACATGGATTATGAGGAGCTATAATTACTAAACAAATAATAATCATAGAGTTAAAAATCAAGGATGGCTTACTCAGGATTAATCTAGAAAGAATATAAAGGGAGGTCAGAGAGGTGGCGCTAGAGGTAAGGCATCTGCCTTATGAACGCTAGCCTAAGATGGACTGTGATAGATTTCCCGACATCCCTTATTGTACCCAGAAGCCTGGGGCGATATTTAGTGCATAACCCTCAAGTGTCAAACGGGTGTGACCACCCCACAAAAAATTATATATATATATACATATATATAAATAATGTACATTATATATATAATCATATCTGATTAACCCAAAATATGGCATTCAAGATGTCTAACACCCTCATGCCTTGGCTTTTTTTTTAAACTAGAAATAAGGATATTTGATTTGTTGTTTGTGCTAAGACAGTAGCAATACATAACTTTGTGCTTGACATGTCAGCACAGTTCAATAAATGTTAAATAATTTTTATTTTATTTGTGGTGTCTGGATCACAACTAACTGTTCTCAGGAATTACTCCTGATTCTAAATTTATAGATCACTTATGATGAGTTTGGGGAGTTATTTGGGGTATCAGGAGTTGAACCAGAGTAAGCTGTATGCAAGGCAAACACCTGAACCACTGTACAATCACTCTGGCCCTGAATAAATGATGTTTTAAACTTAGCTGATAACTTCACTATCTAGGAAGCAGAAAGATGTTTTTTATTTAATAAAAATTAATAAATCAATAATGAAAGGGTGTACTTTATGTCTTTTTCATGAATATTTCATTTATTTGATCTTAGATGAGTCAGAAAATATAAAACAAACAAAAGGAGTGGGAAAAGGCCAAAGAGTTTTGATTATGGATATTAGATGTAAATAAAAGATATGCACTTTCAAGTGAAGTCTAATTTTTCAAGCATAATTAACAGACAATTCAAGATGTCATAGTAACTGTGGTTCATGCTTTCTTTAAAAAAATTTTATTTTTTATTTATTTTATTTTTTTTAATTTTTATTTTAATCATAGTGGTTTACATGATATTCACAGTAATATTCCATTTACAAATAAACATTGAATCAGGGGAATTCCCATCACCAAGTTGTCCTCCCTCCACCTCCATTCCCATTCTGTCTCCTATATCCTCCACCCTCTCCCCAGGGACTTCTAAATTGAGTGACTCCCTCTGTTTCTGGTTTTTAAGTGACATTGGTACCAAAATGTTCCTAGTTGGTTTTTAGTCATAGATTGTACACCAGTGGGGTCAGAGAGATAGCATGGAGGTAAGGCCTTTGCCTTGCGTACAGAAGGTCAGTGGTACATCAGCCTTCACCAGTGCCAATTTCTTATCACCAATTATCATTGATTGTTACAATTACTTTTTGAATTTACAGGATAGGTATTTACTTAACAAAAAATGCTATGTTCAAGTGAAGCTTTGAGACATATATATCAGGCTTACAAAGAGCAGCATTACTAAATGTATCCTATGCTACATATAGTTCATATTTATATATTTAATGCAGATTACATATAAGAAACAGTTTGAAAAAATTCATGAGTTTTCTATGTACTAAACCAAAAAATAAAGTGATGTTTAATAAATGTGACATTGGCAGATTTAATAAAATATAAACTTAAATGAAAAATTGGGTTAAATTGAACACTCATTACCCAATTCTTTTGCAGGGAGAGCAGAAGAGGTTGGACCTTCCCAGTGGTTATCAAGAGGGCAGAGGGCTACTTCCAAGGATTCTTGGCTAAACAAGCTAGTGACTCATTGCAAGGTCACAAGGAATCAGTGACTGCATAATTCCAGGAATTACCTGGAAGTGCTTGGGAGGAAACTACCAGACCATATCTAAAGACTCATGGAGATCCTGCAATGCCAAAGATAGAAACTGGGGCTGTCACATACAAGGCATACGCCTAAACTTTTACAATCTGTGCCACAACCACCCTACTTTCTAGTTCATCCTTGGTGATAACATCTTTTTATAATATGTTGCAAACCCCATGATGTGTCAAGCATGTCACACTAAGCTTGATATGAAACTCTGACATATCCATATGCCCATGTCAAGTGTAGGGGGCACACTTGTCAACAGAATAGACAAGATCCACAGCTCTGTGCTCTGAAAGAGAAAGACATCCGGCAACAAATGACATACATACAGAAGGTTATTGTGAAAAGGTAAAAACGTGTTAAACCCAAGGATCCTTTGGGCACTGTTTAGAGCCTCTATCCTTCCTTTAATAACTTCTAAGAGGAACTATGAGCTTGGAGGCAAGGGGGTGCTACAGGAGTATATGTGATACTTAGGAAGCTTTGTTGGAGGCAATAAATTCTAATGGGCCTGAAAGGATGGATAAGTAAAAGCAATGAGGAAGAAAAACATGTGCTAGTAGTTTGAGAAAGATGTGAGTGAAAAAAAAAAGCATCCAGTAATGCAGAAGAACTGAGAGTGAGAGGGGATAGTTAAGATTATGTGACTATGTGGAAGAGAAAGAGGAAAGTGACAAGAACTACTACTTGCTTGGTGTGTATTAAGGAATATATTGGATTGGACAGAGAAAGGAGATATTTAGGAAAGAAGCTGAGAGTAAAAGGCTTTGGATCTGAAAAGTAAAGTGGCTTTTTTTTAAATTATATGTAACAGATCTTGAGGTTCTCACGAGACAGCCAGATGAAAGCTAAATGTTGTCTGGGCTTTTAAGAGATGTCTGCATGAAATGGAAATATTTTTCTTAATCGTTAAAGTGTATGCTAATTAGGGAGCCGGGAGGTGGCGCAGGAGGTAAGGTGCCTGCTGCCTTGCCTAGGACGGACCACGGTTCGATCCCCCGGTTCCCATATGGTCCCCCGTGCCTGCCAGGAAGCGACTTCTGAGCACATAGCCAGGAGTAATCCCTGAGCGTCACTGGGTGTGGCCCAAAAAACCAAAAAAAAAAAAAAGTATATGCTAATTAAACTATTTAAGTAGATGACACTAGACAAAGTATATATGAGAATATAAATTAACAGAAGAAAGCCATCCTTATATACTTGGTTATATATAGAACATGCATGCACAGTATACATGTGAGAGTTTTGAAGGTTATTTATAGACTAGTCAAAAGAAAGCTCAAGTAATATACTTTCTACACACTAAAGAGCTCTTATAAAAATCTATTTAATAGATAAAATTTCCAAGCTCTGAAACAAATGTCATAAAAATCTAAGATTTATAAAGTATCAAAGTTAATCACTAAACAATTAAGTCCTACAATAGGCTCTATTTGAAAAAAATTATTTCATTATTCAGAGCATCTCCTTGAAAACAATAAATCTCAACCGATTGTTAGAAATAAGGGTTGGAAAATTCACCTATATGTATTAGAATACTAAGTGATAATTTACATTACATATTAAAATCATCTAGGAATATTTTTAAGCTTTTGTGATTCACTTATTCTAGAAAATTATTAATAATAAAGCACCTTCCTTTGTAAACAAAGAAATTTTTTACAAAGATTTCTAAACGTCTTTCCAGTTTCTTTCTCACTTCCTCTATTTTATAGATTTACAGATGTGGGTCAAAAGCATAATGAAAAAATAGTATAACCATAGATCCTTACTTGAGGTCAATAGTGGAGGGTAATTACTTGGACTTGAGAAGTATTTCAATGTCCAGTTGCTAAGTGACTAACTATTGGCCCAAATGTGGCAGTTATTTACTGCCAAAACATTACAAATAAACATATGAAAAGCATAATAAAATGTGGGTTTCCTAATTAACTTAAGTTTATTTTGGGATAGAGAATAATTACAGTTATTGTTGGGGTGGGAGTCAGGAAGAATACAAAGAGTATCCTAACACCTGGGCTAGGGAACACTGAGAGAGCATGTAAAGGCAGCAAGAGACTGTGTTTATGTCATTCTTGAATTATGAAGTAGTAGGTGATGCTCATGGCTCCCCAAATGCATGCAATAGACCATTTCAAAAATGGATAATGATTTGTGGTTTTATATTCCATGCTTTTTCATTTATCGTGCTTAACTCAGAAATAAACTAAATATGGTCTGTTTTCTTTTGTTAATTTTCATCAACTTATTTAAATATAGATGAATTAATTCAGGTTGGGTCTTAACGCAACCTGAACTTAACTAGAGAAATAGGAGTTTTAAAAGTTGTAAAAAGTTGTAAAAAAAATTTTTTTTAATAATTTTTTGGGGGGTTTTGGGTCACACCCGGCAGTGCTCAGGGGTTACTCCTGGTTCCATGCTCAGAAATCGCTCCTAGCAGGCACAGGGGACCATATGGGGCACCGGGATTAGAACCGATGACCTTTTGCATGAAAGGCAAATGCCTTACCTCCATGCTATCACCCGGGCCCCTGTAAAAATATTTTTTTAAGACTGTTCTGCTTCTTAATCTTAGGTCATTTTATTGTTAGTAAACTAAAACAAAAATAAAATCTAGCATTTAAAAAAATCTGAAAAAATGTTTTTAATTAAATAGAAGTTTTTAGCTGTGCTTCATTTAAAAGTTACTGTACATTACAAACATTAAATTCAGATGTAAATCTGTTAAAATAGACAATTAACAAATTACTCTTATAAACTTGAGAAAAGACTCTTTTCAGCACTGAAGGTTAAGAAGCAAAGTGAAATATTTCCAACAAGATTATATCAAAAAAAGTAATATCAGAGTAATTTACATTTTGCTTTAAATTATTATATAATTGATTAAATGTTTTACTTCTTTAATCACAAAGTTGTTTGGGTGGATTTCCTAGGTAATCCAGATGATAGAATTTAAGATAGCAAAAGGAAGGAAATCTATATCTAGAGAACTTTCATAATATCCGAATTATCAGAGAAACTGAGAACTGTCAGTATTTCAAATGCATAAAGCAAGACATTATACATGTTGAACTGTATATTTGTGTGAATAAATATTTACAGATTCATTTTATGGTAACTACAGTGTTGTAGGTGATTATACTTTGAAAACAAATTCTAGAATATATGGCAAATGCACACAAAAATATCTCATCATTGACCACTTTGAAATTTACTATAATGACATGTTATAAAAATGTTTTATAACTTTTCATAAATTGAGTGTTGATGAACTTTATGGCTTGTATAAGACATTTTACATATCACCTTTCACTGGCTAGTCATGTACTTTCTTGACTCATTTTGGGCATTAGCTAAATTAATATATCAATAGTCCCTGTGTTCACAAAACAAGTTTGATAATTACAATGATCTTATTGAAGCCAACTTACTAAAGAAAACTAATAATTATGTAATTAGTGACTAATTAACATGTGGATGTACTTTTTAAGTGAAATATTTAAAACAATCATATGATTTTTTTCCTTTATACATTGGCATGTGCTTTTCTTGAAATTCGTACTCCTAAAGTGGTCTCTTTGTTATATCTATGACTGAATTTTGAATGTCCAATAGAATAACATTTAATAACATAGAGCTAAAGTAAAATGAGTTAAGATACAAATTTAGTAATGTCAAGAAAAATAAATACAGGTAAATTCTGTATGTATTGCAGAGTCTCCAGAATTTCTTCTAATTTCTTATTTTTACTATTGTAAATAATATGTTTCAAGAATATATTTTCTATACTACAGTAAATCAAGAATGACATTTAAGGAGTTGATTAAGTAACAAAACTAACGTCTTGCCTGACATTGAAAATATTGAGCTTAAAAATGCAAAATACAAGCAATTGGATGGATTTTAGCAGTTAATCATTTCTGGTTTCCCTCTGAAGAAACATCTTCACTTAAAACAGGAAACAATCGCTTTATTTTCTGTTTAGTATTCATGTTGCTTTATTGAGTTTATTGTCTAGAATTGATGTTAGTCTATAAATGTTACCTTCAGATTTTGTTCCTTCCTAATGTGTGGTCTCGGCAGAAAACATATTTAGCTTTTCAAACATTTAGTATACCTCCTTTAGTATTCTATGTATTAGTTCACTCAGCATGTTTATGCTACTAAAGTGTATATCATGACATAGAGAATATTTGAAAAATCCATATTGGACTAAAATATTATTAGTAGTACTGACCTGGCATATTTTGCTTATACTGTATTAATTCACAAAATATGAAAAATGGCATTTTAAACCTTAGCTACTTATTTGACTAACGTGCGATTTTATTTCTATAGACTCTATTTTATAAACCCTTTCTGCATGAGTCTGGGCTTCCAGAATTCAATAAAACACATTTACTATTCCCAAGATTAAATCATACATTGTTTAAAATTAATTATTCCTTTTTAATTGCATTGTATAAACAGAAATGACCTGTTAATTTAAAGAAAATCTATCAGCACAAAATGAATTCAGTCATATAAACAAGCAAGATGAACTTGACCTTGTTTGAACTTGTTTTGATGTGGCCCAGATGGTAGGCTACATGCTTGAATAGCAGGCTAAAGCTGAGGAAAAACTCATATAGCAAGACCTAGATTTATAGCCTTTTGCAAATTCCTACCTTGTATTGTCCTTTCAGCATCTGTTCTGCCGCCACTGCGGTCAGCTTCTATCTCTGGGGTCAGAGAGTCTAAAAGCACAGAAAGGTAAGAGTGACACATATTTCATTTGATTCCTATTGTCCTTTTGTAAAAAAAAAAAAAAACTAAAATAAAATAAAGAGCAACCTGTTACTTCGGTTCTGTATTAAGATTACATAAATCTTTGTCAACTTCAAAGGTTGAACAAAGACTAGAACTGAATTATCAAAAGATTTGAATAGATAAAAAAGCAACACTATTTTCTTTATAAAGAAGTCAAGTTGGGAAGACATCAAATCAATATCGTATTGATATTAATATTCATCATACATATTAGGTTTATGATAAAAACCGTAATCGTAGGTAGATACAAGAGTAAGTAACAAATGAAGGAAACACCAATGAAATACATTCTATCTACCAAAAAAAAAATTAGTCTCTCTCTCTTGCTTTCCTCTACAATTACAACTTAATCAGACAGCATGGAAAACATGAAACCCACAATGCTCTCTCCAGTGTACTAAAAATGAACACAGGCCAGCTCTTAATCAGAGGCATCCTCTTACCATTTAAGACCCTAAGACTATCTGTTGAAGCTGCTTGTTTTAATGTTTGTTCTGCTTGCTCGCGTCGTTTTGTCTCAAATTCCAGTGCTTCCTGCAATTTTCTTTTTGCTTTCTTCTCTTTCTTTAGCCTCTTCTGAACTATGGCTAGAAAAAAGTATACTTATATGGAAAATATATTTACAATGAACAAACTAAAATATGGCCTATGTTCGGTTCATTCCACATTGCTACTTATTTTCTTTTCTTTTTAAAACCTCTTTTACCTTCCTGCTGGGCTTAATATACCTATACAGAGGAAGATAAAAATCACCACTTTGATTCTAATAAATATCAAAATAAGTGACTAATAAAGACCATTTTTATTCACCATGAATGTACCACTGTAAAAATGCTTTTAATTTTCAAAATATAGACATATTTATTAGGAAATTAATTACTGGTAAATATTTATATTTACTGATAATAAAAACCTGAGTAAGTTAATTTTGTTGCTCAGCATTCTGCCCTTGAATTGAAATAGCACAAAGGAGTGAGCATAAGTAGTAAACCTTTATGAGGATGCGTTCTATCTCTTATGAATCATTCTAAGTAGCAAATGGAGCATTTCCCCTACAAATGTTTTGCAAAAGAATGTTTAAGCAATTAGACTTTACTATGTTCTTCATGGAATATTGGAAAATACAAAAGCATTATAGAGGAAGAAATATATGCTTTTATTTTATCTATGTATTGTCTTTATTATCTTTTGCTCAGGTAATTAATATTTTATACAGAGAAAATTGCATATTTATCTCAATATATTTGAAAAATCTTCACTATGCAAAAATCTAATAAGTATTAAACTTCACTATCAATAATGTGCTACTGCTAATATTAATGGTCTATTTTTAAAAAAACAGATCATGCAAAAAATGAAATAATATATTTTCATTCACAGGGTAATTCAAATACTTGTGTAGAATATATAATAAATAATAATAACAGTAAATTTTGTTTAAAAAATTTATATTAACTGAACTTTCAGTGCGTAACAATTGTTTAACATTGGCAAGATACACAAGGTAAGCAATTAACACATAGCAACAGACCAGGGTGTGTGTGTTCTTTAAATATTTTTTCATGGTTTGTAAACATTGTAATCATGAATATGACAGAATCATGAGAAAATACTAAAAAAGTTAGTCATAAGGAGTAGTGATTTCAGTTTCACTGTTATTTTAAACTAAAAATTACAGAGTAAAATTACTGTTTAACATAAGGTAATGATTGTTAAAGTAATAATTTTAATTTCAATCCTAATTTTCACATAGAACACTTTTGTAACTTAGGTAAATTATTTTTGTTAAGTTGTTGAGTTTATTATATGCTTCCAGAGAGCTTTAATTTTCTTCAAAATGTACCTTGGCTAGTCTTCAAAACACAATTAAACTGATTTCAAATGAATGCCAGTTTCTTTCAATAGTGTGAAAGCCATATGTTTACCCTTAGAAAAATGACTTGACTCCTATTTACCTTTTCAGAGATGACTGTTTATAAGTCTGTTAAAGAAGAAACAATTTCTGAATTATTTATTTGAACTGTATGCTCCTGTGGCACTAAAAGCTCAATACCTACTGTCTTGCATTGATGTCTCATTGTTTTCTCTTATGTGACTGAACCAAATGAAATTGCCATGTTTTCTATTCATGACACTTCACTGTTTCAACAGATACATCCATAATAGATCATTATCGATAGCTGCCCCTTTACTTACAGCTTACAATTAATTAAATAGTGGGCTCATGGTGTGAGCTATGAAATGATTTGCCCTCTAGTGGTTATAAAAAATAAAGCAATACAAAAGTTGTTTTAGGAACTTAATAGTTTGCATTTAAGGCCAGTGTGAAAACACATTTTACTCTCAAATTTCCTGTTTACAACACATCATGCTATCAATGTATATTTTATTATAATTGTTTTACTTTTTAAATGTATATAAAATCAGGCTACTGTTTTTTTGTTTGTTTGTTTGTTTTTTGGGCCACACCCGGTGACGCTCAGGGGTTACTCCTGGCTATTCGCTCAGAAGTCGCTCCTGGCAGACACGGGGGAAGATATGGGGAGCCGGGGGATCGAACCGGGGTCCGTCCTAGGTTAGCGCAGGCATCTTACCTCCAGCGCCACCGCCCGCCCCCCATAATCAGGTTACTGTTAACTATTCTATATACCCTGGTGACGGACTCCCAAATCAAACTTATATCAGGAACTCATTAGCTGTTGCTTCACAGAAACAAATGAAATACTACTTGTCTTAAGAGCAAAAGAGCAATGACTTTTAAATGGTCATGTCAAACAGGTAAATGAATGTAGTAAGTATTTTATATTGAGTACTTCAAATGAGAGATCTTTCTTTTTAGAAGACTTTTGAAGAATTTACAGTTGAGACAATGGGAAATTGGCTGAAATAAAAATGCTCTAAATTCATCATGAAATAAATATATAGATATAAATATACTCCAACATATACATTGTCAAGTTAACTTACAAGAAGCAATTCACCGATTTATAATACAACTATTTTGTCAGTAAAATTTCATACTGAATTACATTATATTGTATACTTGACCAAATTGGTTAGTGATGAGCTACTGATAAATAAGATTAAACAAAACCTGAATTTCTCTAATCTATTCAGATAATCATCAATCTTTATTTTTAGTTATACATATATTATTAAATGTGCTATTCTTTAATTTTAATTTTTTTAATTTTATTTTTTGAGGGCATATTAAGTGGTGCTCAAAATTTACTCTTGGCTTTGCTCTCAGGGATTGCTTCCAGGGACCACATTTTGTTCCCGGATGGAACCTGGGTCAACCTTGTGGAAGCAAATGTAAAAACCAAGGTAAAATCACTATCTCTATAGCTCCAAATTTTAATGATTTTCTATATTAGCTTTATAACTAACTCTTGAATTTTCTAATGAATGATTGTAAATGAGTATAAATATTTTCTTCTAGGTGTCAAGGGCTCATTTTTATTTCATAACTATATTTGTAAAGCTCTGAAAGTAATACAACGTATGCAATAAATATCATAAAGAATATATTTACTCCCTGAAGTATGAATATAAAAGAAGCCATGTATTTTAGGAATTCAGAATACACATTACAAGTTAATAATTTGAATTTTGCTATGAAATGTAATCCAAGAGGATTTTAAAAAGTAACAGTTTTATACTAACTCACAAAACAGTTTTATAACAAGTAATTTATTTTAAATATTGAACGTAGTTGGAAACATGAAAATACCTCTGTTCTTTTGTTCCATAGCCAACTGCTTCTCAAGTGTTTCCCTTAGTTCTCTTTCTCTTAAAAAATCCATCTTCAACTCTGTTTTTTCTAGTTGAACCTGTTTTTCTTGAGCTCTGGCATTATCTATGGCAACTTTCAATAGCCCCTATAGAAAGAACATATTCAGATATGATACTTCCATAGAAAACACATTTATTCATTACTTTAAATAATTAAAAGAATAATCTACTTATCAAAAATTTTAATTCTTGCTATGCTTTCACTCTATATTCATATTATTTAACACTTAAGAATGCTAAAATGTGGTGAGAGAGCCGTAGCACAGTCTTAGGTCATTTGCCTTGAATGAGGTCACAGGGAATTGATTCCCAGCATCAAATCCTGGGTACTCTGGGTGTGACCCAAAAAGAAACAAAACAAAAACAGAACACTAAACCAACTACAATAATTTAAGACAAAAGGCATGCAGCTTCAATGACTCTACTTAGTATATATAAACCTAATGTTAGACAGTTGATAAAACAATAATAACAACAACTAAAGAAGAATCCACAATAGACTTACACAAGTAATAATTTGATATGATCTAGTCTACTGTAGAATAATCTGGGTACACCTACTGCCATCAATCATTTATAGCCTATTTTCTAACAATCCTTACAGAATATACAAGTATAATTTTCCTTTTATCTTTCCTCAAAACACTAATCAGTTTTGACACTAGAAGCTTTGTGCTTTCGATTTGATTTTTGAATGCTTTTCCTTATGACTTTTCTACGGCACAGGATTTTACTTCATTTCACAATTGTTCCCTTAAGAAAAATTTCTTACCATTCTAAATTTTCAAAACAACTTCATATTTTATTGTAAACATATTCATACTATTTAATGTTGTAACCTCATTGATTTATTTGCTTAGTGTTAATATTGTATTTCTACAAAACTAAGAAGCTTTTGAAATAAAAGTTTTATTTTGCCTTTTTTTCTTCTATGTCACAGGGTCCAGGCATATTTCAAAACTGACAGATAAAAAAAGAACTTCATATTTTATACATAGATATATATAGATAAAAGCAGAATATGGTGGCATTATATACATTATCTTTAAAAAGGCATTAAAAAACAATGTGACAGCAAAATACATAATTCCAGGGCATTTGGTAATAACTAAGTATATTTATGCAAGATGACTGATTATGGAATTTATATTTACATACATATAACTTGATTTAACACATACTTTTTATTGGAGTATAATTTATATACTTATTAACTTAGCAATTCAAAACAGTATTCTGAAGTAGTTAAGAACTCACTCTAGTGTATATAATAGAGCTAAATTTTTCAATTGAAAAATATAAATGGGATGGAAATTCGTGTTATTTGTAACTATATTTGTAGTCTCCTGTATAGTCACACAGTTAAAAAAATAAACTTCCACTACAGCTTAACTTACTTGTATAATAACTATATTGAGCTCACAAAGGTAAAAAAATATGAGCCACATTTAATTTTTCAAGCACATATTAATTATTTCATAGATTTTATACCTGACTTTGAATTTTCTTCCAGGATAACAAACTGGAGGATTTCTTCATGACATTTTATCCCCTCCCCACTTTTTTATTTTAACAATAAACATAGCTGCTAAGGAAACTGCCATCTTAACTAAATTCAACAACATTCCTGTGTATGTTTCTTCTTCATCAGGAACAAACAATTAGTAACAAATGAAAGAGATCATTACATCAAGTGCCCTTTTAGATCACCCCAATTAAAACTTTAGTTTAGCTGTATTTTAATTCTAAGATACCAAATTCTAATTTTCTGCTCTGATTGCTCTTGTTGACTTATCTTTGAAAGATGTACTCTCTGTGCAATGTCTAGAGATTATTTAGCAAGATGCCAATGTTGGCACCACTTAATGTGTTGATTGGTTGTATTATCAGTAGCTGTTTAAAATAAATTACTATTAAACTATTATTGTCCTTGGCTGACAAAACACAATATTTTGGTGTTCTTTAAATATGAAACAATCATTATGAATAAACATGTTGAATAACGTGAACGACAACTTTAATTTGTACGATTTTACATGAATATTTTTATAGTAAAAGTTGCAAAGAGCATTTATGTTTACTGTATCTTTCTGTTATGGTTTCTGCTAATAATGCTAACGTTAATACATTATCTATTCCTGCTGATTATGTCTAAAAAAACGTTAGCTTTTAGGATCCGTGACTCTCCTGGGACTACTTAGTTATCAGCTATATAAAATTAAGTTTCATTTTCAGACTTTAAATCCGTGCACAGCAGTAGGAGTCCAGTGTGAACAAAAACTGCACTAGAATCAATCTGATGCTTATGCAAAATATGTTATAGACCATGACAGCCCTACTACAAAAAAATACAGAAAACAGATTAAATTTCAATACAGCAGGGAGCTGGGAATAGCAATAGCAAGCTATGTTTGCAATACCTGCAAATCATTGAGACATTGTTTTAACCATCAGTGGTGTAATACTTTAAGAAATGTGTAAGTTTTCAAAATTTTCTAGGTATCATGTGCAAAAGGTCTCAATAAATGTTGGTTCTCTTCTGAGTAGGCCCTACAGAGCAAGCTTTTGTGATGACAATGTGAATTACACTAAAAGAAAAAAGGTTTAAAATGTGAATTTTTCTCCAAGGAGGCCAGTGCTTCTGATGCAGAAGCTAGATGATGACAACTTTAAAGAAATACATTTCAAGCTTCTTTATACCACAGCAATTTTCAGAAACAACAACTGAGAAATTTTTTCCATAAGTAAGTCATGTTTGCTGTCATAATAGTTTCAACATTAAGATGTTTTAATCATTTTTCAGAAATTAGTCTATATATTTTTCAAATGACACTTGAATTTATCTAACAACGCCTCAAATGCCTATAGCCTAGAAAGTAAGTGTGTATGCTTATGTAAGTGAAATTGAAGTAATGCTGATCCCAAAGTAGTTTTTTAGTTATATTCACGAGGAAAAGCTTATTGTTTTGCACATTATTTGAGAATCACAAAACTCACTGGAGCTCATATGATAAAAATTTGCTCAATAATGTGTTGTGGGGCCCGGGAGATAGCATGTAGGTAAGACGTTTGCCTTTCATGCAAAAAGGTCATCGGTTCGAATCCCGGTGCCCCATATGGTCCCCTGTGCCTGCCAGGAGCAATTTCTGAGCCTGGAGCCAGGAGTAACCCCTGAGCACTGCCGGGTGTGACTCAAAAAACAAACAAACAAACAAACAAACAAAAAATAACGTGTTGTTTCTAATGTGAATAAAATATATTCAAAGAGGAATTTTGTTCTCATTAAATCTAGTTAAAATATTTTGTATATTATAAAAGCAGAATTGAAAAGTATTGCCAAACATATAAAATTAGTCATTTGAATAGTCAATACTAGAATTTCACATGTATTGGAGGTTTTTAAAAAATATCTTTAAAATATATGTTTCCTATATGAGAAGGATCATTGCTGATTGTAATGAAACCTTATAGAGTTTACATATATATATACACTAATATACACATATATGTATACTATTACATATATAATATTATCAACTAATGCATTTTCCTATCAATGGTGATAACAAAATGCATCTTTATTTGGCTAAAGGTTGATGTAATCAAAACTTGATCAATGATGGACTCTATCAAAATTGAATACAGGTATAACATACCTTTCTAATTCATATGATTGTAAGTTGCAGTTAGACAAAATAGTTTTGAAAATATAGAAGTTTTATCTATCTAGTAACCACCAGAAATATATGAACTCATTCAAAAGGTTTATATGTCTCCATTTTCTCATAAGTATGATGACTTTGGAAATAACACACAAAAAAAGAACTTTCTCTAGGGGAATGAAACATGATTAAATGATTGGAACTTTTAGCCTCACTCTTCTGATCACCATGGAAGACAGAAGAGCTAGAGGTTGAATTCATCATCAGTGGTGAATTAATCTATCTAACTTATATATTGAAACCTCCATAAAAACTCAAAAGGACAGGTTCAATGTGTGTCTGGGTTGGTTAATATGTCAGTGTTGGAGGTATTAAGCTGTTTTCCTCACACTTTGTTCTATGCCTCTCTGGCTATTCTGAATTCTATTTCTCTATAATAACTGTGATAGTAGTAAGTAAAAATGCCTTCTAAGATCTATAAGTTACTCTAGCAAACCAATTTTACCAAAGAAAGTAGATGTCAAAAATCTGATCAAAAAATTACAATGGAGGGTCTGGAGCAGTTGTGCAAGTGGTATGGCATCTGGCTTGCACGCTCTAACCTAGGAAGGACCCCAGTTTGATTCCCTGGTGTCCTATATGGGTCCTTCAAGCCAGGAGAGATTTCTCAGTACATAGCCAGGAGTAATCCCTGAGCATCACTTGGTGTGGCCCAAAAACAAACAAAAAATAATTACAATAGTCTATAGACCACAAATACCAATTCACAGATGACAATTGGACCAATAATTGACATCGGTGGTGAACTTTAGGGCAATTATATGGGAAGAACTTTAAAGTAATTAGGTCTGCTTCTATCTCAAAGAAAATGAATTCAAAATTTTAGTAAATTGTCATACATGCAATTGGCATCGCAGAAATATTCAGTGGGAGAAAATTACTGTCATTTGATACTCAGAAGTATTAGAAATGAAGTAATGTTGAGAAGAATGTTGATGGCACAATAAGATTGTTAAGTGAATATTTATTTTTGATCATCACATATAATTACTATGATAAATGATCTGAATATGTGTATATCTCATATTTAAAAGGTTTGTTAGTTTGATTCCATGATAAAACTCTAAGTTATTGTCTATATTTAGTTGTTTATTTAAATTTTATCAAATTTAATGATTTGATCAAAGGGATAGTATTGAAAAATGAATATGTGAATACTGAATATTTGAAACAGGAGCAGTTCAAAGATCTGGAGCTCATGCTTTGAATGCTAGGACCTCAGGACACATTTTTAGTAATACATTGTTCCTTGAGGATTCCTGGATATGATCCTAAAGCGCTGAGTTAGAAGTAGGCTCTAAGTATCACCAGTGCCATGCCCCCTCCAAAAAATGAATAATATTATACAATACAAGTCTACCCATAGTTTGAAATTCAAGTACTAATTTGTTATTAATTTCTTCGTAAAATGTTTTCTTAATTAATTTGTTTAATACAATTACAATGAAATAGTCTTTATAAAAATGGAAATAGAATATGAATATATTCAACAGCATGTATATTTATACTGTTGACATAGCATTGCCATGTTAAAGGCTGGATGAGACTTTGTACAAAGCCTCTGGACTATCTTTCTATTAAATCATTTTGAAATGTGATATATATAGTATTTGTAAACAATATTATATTAAATGATTCTAGTTATGATGTAAGTTATGATAATTTACATTGAGAATGGTGGTACAAATTCTTCTTAGAACATGTTTAAGTGGAAGTCACAGTTTAAAGGTGTCTATCAGCTAATTGATTCTTAAATTTTAGATTCCTACATGAAATATCACAGAAAGCTCTCCAGGAATATTCTTGAATGAACAAGTCATAATGAATCATTTTTGAGATTAATAAAAACACAACTCCTTTTAAAATATATTCTTAAAAATTCTAAAAATAGGGGCCACAGCAGTTTCACAAGTGATTAGGGTGCTTGCCTTGCATGCACTAACCTAGAATGGACCAAGGTTTGATCCCCTGGAGTACCATATGGTCCCCTAAGCCAGGAGAAATTTCTGAGTGCATAGCCTGGAGTAACCCCTGAGCACCATTGGGTGTGGTGGCCCCCGCAAAAATAACAAAGAAAAAAATCTAAAAATCATCAAAAATTAAATGTATTTTATCAGTAAAGCAAACATTATAATTTTTAATTTCAAAGACAATTATGAGAAATGTGAGTATATAACTAGAAGCTAACCAAAAAAGTACTTAAGTGTATATTTTTAAATAAAAGCATGTAATATTTTTCTACAGGCTTTTTTGTAAAACACCAAAGATAACATTTATAAAATTAACTTTTGATTCTATAATGGAAGGAACATCTGTAGTAGCCATTAAAAATTTAAATTGTGAACTGAATGTTGGAATATAATAAAACTCATTATTGAGTAGTTGAATTAATATTATAAATGAATGATTTTAGAGAGTTTGGGGATCATTAATTCTAAGAAAATAATGGACTAAATGCATTAAATATTTTCCACTGTCTTGGATTTGATTAAAATGACACATAGACCTAAAGTTTAATTTCAAACAGAATTATATGGTTTGAGAAAAAGTCAAACACATTTAGTTCAATTCTTTGAATTACCATGTAGATAAAAATATCTCCAAAGGAAATAGCTGCCCAACATAGAATTTAGGCAACAACTCTATTTACAATCTATATCCAATATTCCAAGTCATAACATGTTTAAATATTTTATGACATTTCTTGGATATTACTATAACTCAGTAAATGTGACAATAAATATATCTAGCCTTTATGACCTTTATAAGTTATGTAAAAAATATTCCCATAAATTTAGTGTATATGTGTATATGAATATAGAATCTGTGTTTTATGTTACTTTGAATGATCTCAGTAAGGATTTCAATTATCATTTTTCTATGTACATATTTTATACACATGGACACAACTTAAATTAATATATTACCCATATCTATACAAACACTTATATAATAAAGATGGAAATGGAAACACAATTCATTTGTAGTGAAGTGCTTTTATGTAGGTTTTCTCTCTTTCTTGCTCTCTCTCCATTTTTTTTGAGGGGGGGGCATATCCAGTGGTTTTCATGAGTTACTCCTGGCTCTGTGCTCAGAAATTGCTCCTGGCAGGTACAGGAGACACATTAGGTGCCAGACACATTAGACCAGCACCCCTGTCTGGTTCTTGGCCACCCATGTGCAAGGCAATAAGCGTACAGCTGTGCTATCACTTGGGTCCTCGGGTAGAATTATTTAATATTATTTTTACCTATAATTTGCAACAGAGCAATACGATTTCTTCACTATTGTCATATCATCAATTCTTTTTAAACTGTTTTCTCAATTGAAAATACAATTATAGGCTCACAGAGATTGTACAGGAATTAAGCATTTGAGTTGCATGACGCTAACCCTGTCACAACATATGATTCCATGAACAATACCAAGGTTCCCTCCTGTTCTCAAAGCCAGAAATGGTCATAAAGTATTGTAGACAAATAAATAAATAAACAAAAAGATAAAAAGAAAAAAAGGATATTTTTAAATTAGCTTTGCCATCAGAAACATAATTTAGCTTATATCTATAAATGTTATTGGTCCTTAAAAATCCTTTTATTTGTTTATTGTTTCATGTTTTAGTTTGAAATAATGCAGATAATACACTTAATCTGGGTATTACTACCCTCCTGTGCATGAATAAAACTCCTAGTGAACAGCATTTGATCTAAAGATGAGATGTTCACTTTGAATTTACAAAATTCTGTATTTTAATTAAGCCAGTCTTGAGATGAGCAAATCAGATTATGGTGATAAAGCCCCAAAACATGTTTTTTTGCTGAAATTGAAGTTATATTATCACTTTCCCACATAAGGTTTTTTTCTTTAGTAAAACACATACAAATAGAATAATATGAAATACAGTTTTAAATCCTTATTTGCTTTTCTATGTAATTTTCAAAATATAAATTCAGAAATGTTGAAAGGGCTATATTCATAAGAATTTAATTGACCAAAAAGATTCACAGAAAACACAATGCCATAGAAAACGATATTTGCGAGAAACATTTAAGGAAAATAAAGGCTGCATTTATTTTAAAATATACTCAGCTATGTAGATTTGATTCAAGTTAGTTTAGACTGATGATTTATTTCATTTTCTGATATGAAACCTTAAAGTGAATACAGTTCTGGAGACTCTAATTACATTACTATTAAAAATGCCATATTAATAGATGACGAGATATGTTACATTGAAGGCCTTCTGTTATGTCCTTGGAGAGGTAAATAAAATTAATTACATTTCTACTGGGATAAATTTTAATATGCTATGAAGTATGTACAGAAAAATATCACAGAGGAAGAAGTGCAAGAGCAGAAAAAAAATGCCAGCCATTTGATATATACAAGCACAGTTGTATTAGTAGCATTCCAAATATGGAGAATAAAATGGCAGTCACCATCTGTGTTCCACATGATCACTTCATGTGTGGGCAAGAAAATTATGCTTTCTTTATTCCAAACACTCTTATTATTTTGGCTCCGTGCTCTATGTTATTGTTAACTGTAAGTATTTTTGATTCATAATGTACTGTATGTAAAGTATACATCCTGGGCACTACATAGGAAATCCGTGGAAAGTTTGTATGGCTGTTTGAAGTCTATTCTTTGAAGAAACCTTATTAACTGAAACAAACTTACTTATGAAGGAAGGAATTTTGGGGGAGATTCTTTTATATTAGACATATTTTAAATTGCTAAACATATCACTTCCTCATTGGAAGGCCAGCAGTTTAAAAATAACTAAATATTTATTAAAACTGGGGAGCTATCATTTTGTTAATCAGACAAATCTAAACATGAGATTTCTCCCTAACTTGAAAGTAAGGAGTACATTTAGCAAGAATGATTTTTGTTAATGCCCATATCATTTTCACTCAAGTTTTTATTTTGGCTCAGTATGCATGATTTGATTATTTCTAAAACAATTTGATTAATGCAGTGAGTTTAAAAATTGTTAAGGGTGTGAACAATTTAAATAACATGAGTTAGCCAGTCTTATTAGGTCATAACAATTGTAATTTGGGAAAAACTACCATGGATCTTCTCTGTTCCTTTTCTTTAGAATGTAAAAGAGCCTACCTGTATGTTAGTCAGAAGGGTCTCTATGGAAGACAATCCATCAGGAAACAGAAAAGGAGATGGAAAACCTGGAGGTAGTGGTTGTCCATGCCCAGTTAGAGAAAGTTTGTCAAGGCTGTCTCTTGCGGTTGGTGTGGAAAGCGGGGTCTCATCTGTATGTGATTGAAACAAAAATATAGAACAAGTTACGCTTGTCTGTTTTTATTAGACCTCAGTAATGGCTTCCCTAGTGGTTTCCAGAACATTTATTGCAAATTGGTTCCCGCTATCAGGAGAAAATGCTTTCTGCTGAATTTTCTTTAATGAAAAAGCTGTGGAGATACAACAAGATAACATTAATGAGTAACTTTATAAGCCTTTTAAATGCAGTCTCTAATGAGACTGAGTTTACAGTGCCATAGAATCTTTTTAAAACAAATATTATCTCATATATAGTTGTGATAATATATTCAGACTGACTTTATGGGCACCTTCCCAATTATCTCATTTTAGTTTGTTCTGTTTAGATTGACAATAGAATATTTCTAGAGCTTCATCGACGAGAAGTGCTTTGTATGGTATGTTTCTTTCCCAATTAACTCTTCCTTTAATATCAATAGATTGTTGAACTATAATCTTAAGGAATTCACAACAGCATATACAGTTAACAACTTTTCACAACTGAAAAACACAAGTGGATTCCAAATTATTCTTTTAAAATAATTATTGTATTATTCAATACCATTAACAGGAAAGACCAAATTCTCTTCACCTTGAAACCCTTTTTTATTTCTATTAAGCCACTAGACTTTTATTGTAAAATCTAAATAAAGGACAATAACATAGAATTTCCACCACACTTCAGACAAGAAAATCACGTATAAAAATAAACTAAGTAAAGCAGTTTTACTTTGTTTATTGAATATTATTCAATAGTTTAAGTGATTATAATTCCCAGATAAGGATGTTTTTTTCTGAGAAAATATTTTATTCAGTTCTTTATTATTTAAACCTCTTTAAAAAATAATTTGAAATAGATATAAGTTACACCTCATTTTAGTTTACTATATCAGAGAATACATTTTATTCATAGCAGGATTCTCAATTTTATAAATATTTTCATATTTCACCCTAGGAAAATTCATCAGAGTAACATTTTTGCACAGTCCTGATACTATCTCTCAATTTGGCAAGAGACTAATAATCGTCAGCACCCTTGGCACTATCTTCTAATATGATTCTACTGTTGTCTATCATTCCTTTATTTTTTTCATTACAAGACCTAACCACAGAACACAGTTAGCAATTACCTCTCTGAGGCACAAATATTAAGAAGTATATAAGCCTCAGACTCTAATGTCAGAACAAGTTTGTTTTCCTTTCCTCACTTTTCCACATTTCAAGG
>PVKC010001458.1:7861-50138 GCA_004027635.1 Crocidura indochinensis
GAACCGAGGTCCGTCCTAGGTTAGCGCAGGCACCTTACCTCCAGCGCCACCGCCCGGCCCCGAGGATCTTTTTTAATAGAGATTGGAACACACAAATCTTGTAGTGTAAAGGGACCTGATACCCAGAACACTGACATAATGACCTGGCACAGGCCTCAAAATATAGGGCATTATCCATTCACCTCTGAACCATGGAAGCCATCCACGAAACATCCAAGTTCTCTATAAAATCACCAGGAAGCAATCCTCTATCACAGAAGACCTTGCCACTGCTCAGACATGGAACTGCTCAGAAGAGTCTTCCCTTAACAGTGAGAAGTCTAACAACAACAAGGGCCTGGTTACTGGATAGGGCTTCGTGCATTGCCCTTTAATTATGAGGTGAGGCAGGAGGATGCTCCACATCCTGACTAAAATGCAGGATATGCAGATTCAAGGATCTTTGATACGGAAACATGATACCAACAACAGAGATTGTGTAAAAAATAAAAGTGTTTTGGCACTACAATGTATTGGATTGGACTATCTAGATAGCCTGGAGCCTAGAGTTGATCTTATGCCAGGAAACTTCAGGGATAGGATCTCTTTGTATTAGGCCAAGGTTATTTCTTTCCATGCTCCTCATTTTGGTGGGCCTATGCAAACAACAATTGCCACTCTAACACCATTTTTTTACTGTGCTCCTTTGACTCTAATCCTTACATAAAAGCCCACTTAAATTTTTGAGGTTAACTTAAACTAATATGCATGTACATGGAAATGTTAAAAAATAGTATGCCTCTAATGTTTAAGGAGTTACATAAGTTTTATGGCTTTAGATAGCCTGTGTCCTGTTAAGAAACATTATAATATTATAATCTGGGGACTTGAAAAACAAAATAATTGTACATGGATTCTGTTTTATTTATCTTAATGTTCGTTGGCCGAAAGTTTAAAGTTAACATATCAGCAAGGGGACTTCTTCTGAGAATTATGTTATGAGCAATTGTCCTTCCACTGTAACCTTACCTTGTCCTCTCTTTTGCATCTTTGTTCTCATAATTAAAAATAAAATATATATATATATAAAAATAAAAATAATAATAAAATAAAGTACAATTTATTATTATTATTTTTTTGATTAAACAACTATATGCTGATTGGTAAACTTTTCTCTTTCAGTTGCAAGGGCTTAGCTTTGGATCTGGAAGATGGGAGCTTCATTAAACTTGCAGATAATGGCACTGTGCTCAGGTAATCATTTTTAGTTGTAAGTTAAAATTTTGACTCACACTTTAAAAGTAATTTTAAAAGAATCATATTTACAAGTTACTGATAATTGAATTTTAGCACATAGTCTAAAGTTCTAGCACCAATCACACCACCAATGTCAGCTTCTTTCCATCATTGTTACTAAATTTTCTCCCTCCAGTCTTCCATCTTCACGATCACATTTTGCAATTGGATTATTATACTATTTCCTGATAGCAGTATTAAATAAAACACTTCTAGTGTCCTGAAAATACCCTTTTTGTCATACTCATTCACCTCTTTTACAATGTGACATCCCTGGCAATCAATAATCTTTATGCTATCTTTATTTTCTTGCTAGAGGTTCATAGTTGAAATCATATAGTAAACGTTACTTCAGATTAACTGCATTTATTATGGATTTAGTGTTCTTCCATGTCTTTTCATGCTTGGTTAGCTCACTGTCCCTTCCCCCATGCGCACGTGCACATACACACACAAACACACACATGCTGAATGATATTCCATTGTTTGGATGGGCTAGAGTTTATCAATCTACTAAAGATATTTTTCTTTTTATTCATTGGTATACTTTGTATATATTTACCCATTAATAATTATTGTTTTTACATGAGACAACATTACACTGCTCAGCTCTTTTCTATGGCAGTCAACTAGAACAGGAGAGGTGTTTATAGTGATTATTATTCTTTTTATGCTTTTGATGGGAAGCTCAAGGACCTGGCTGGGGTCACTCTTAGTGATACTTGACTAAATTGACTTATGATTCAATTCTAGATCCAATATAGTGTGGCATATATATGTAGTGTTATAGATGTTGTGAACCACTATAACTGAGCCCCAGGCTCCAAAACGAAGACCAGATCTAGGTCTGGAAGCAAGTACTGATACAGGAAATAATCCACACAGTGAGAAGGTACAAGAACATGTTCAGGAAACCCAATACTCAAGCAAGGAATCCCACCACATAAGCCTGCTCCTAAGAAGGAAAGCAGCTCAGTGAAGGAATACAGAAGAATGATATCCTGCCTTCCTCAGACCCCTGCTTTTATTGACAACAACCTAGGCCACACCCTAGGGCAGGGGTCTCAAACTTTCGGCCGCAGGCTGTTCGCTGCCCTCCATACAACATTTTGTGACCCACAGATGGCCTTCAAATATCACAGTATTTGCGATTATTCGCTTACCGAATATTCGCAATAAAAATCACATTAGTAAGAAAAAATCGCATTAAGCATTCGCATACCCCGAGCAGTTCTGTTCGGGGTATGCAAATGTTTAATGCAATATTTTTTTTCTTACTAATGCGATTTTTTTTATTGCAAATATTTGGTAAGCGAAATTCCTTATGCGGCCCTGCCTCACCCCAACTTTGCCTCCTGTGGCCCCCAGGTAAATTGAGTTTGACACCCCTGCCCTAGGGTGAGATAGGAATACCAAGTAGGGAATAAACCAGTAATCCCATCCCCAGATCACATGTAGGGTGGAGTTTGAATTCATTAGGGTGGGACCAGTAATCCAACAAACCATTAGAGCCATCCTGATGATGCTTGGAGTTTCTAGGGCTATACCCAATTATGGTCAGAAAGACATGTGATGTTGGGAATGGAACCTAATTGTTTTTAACCTTAGTACTTTCTCCTTGGATCCTTTATTTTTTATTTTTTAATAAAAATCTTTATTTAAGCACCATGATTACACACATGATTGTAGTTGGGTTTTAGTCATAAACCCCCTTCACCAGTGCAACATTCCCACCACAAATGCTCACCCTCCCACCCCCTTTCTCAACTCCTGCTTGTATTTGAGACAGGCATTCTATTTCTTCTTCTCTCATTCATCTAGATTGTCATGATAGTTGTTAGTGTAGTTATTTCCCTAACTACACTCACCATTCTTTGTGGTGAGCTTCATATTGTGAACCAGTCCTTATGTTTTATTCATTTAGCAACAAGAGAGAAGATGTATGCCTATATGTATTGATGCCAAATGCAGCTTTGAATATGACCTTTAATTCTCCAGTGATAATCATATGTATTTGGTTATCTTTAATCATGTGGGACATTCTACAGTTTCATTTTTTATTGTTATGTCTCTCTAACCCCACTCTTGCCCTTCTCCATAGTCCAGCCCTCTCCATATAACTTCTTTGCTCATTAACAATTTCCTGCATTGTTTTATTATTCTGTTATGCCTGGTTGCATCCACTGTGTAATTCCTTATTGATCATTTCTCATTAAGTATTTCCCATCTTTGCACAGAACTTTTATCATGTTCATCTCTATATAAAAGGAACACTATTTATTATTTTACCTTCACTTGCTCTCTTATTTCATTGTGCTTTTCTGCAATAATATGACACAAAAAGGAGAATGCTTTGCAGTATAATGTCTAAATAAACTACATAATATTGACTGGTTTTCAATGGTGTGAGATATCTGTTTGAATTCATGTTTTTGTTTTGTAACTACCCAGAAATGGAATGACAGATGATAGAACTGCTAGTTTTATATTTTTATCACTCTCTTCACTGTTTTTCATAATGACTGTACCAGTTTACATTCCCACCTACAAAGTTTATTTCTTTCTACAGTCTTTCCAGCACTTGTTGTTTCTTGTCCTGTTTTGTCCAACAGCCATTTTCATAACTATGAGGTGATATTATTGCTTGAATTTTTATTTCCCTCATAATAAATTATGTTAATCATGTTTTATGTGCTTCCTGGCCATCTTTCTAAAATTCCTTAGAGAAGTATCGAGCCATCTTTTTAAATATCTTCTTTGGAGAAACATCAAGTTCTTCCGCTTTTTTTAAAGTTAATTTTTATTATGGATTTTGAGTTCTCTGTACATAATGGATATTAACCTCTGTTGGACAGGTGATGTACCCATGTTTTCTTCCATGAGGAAGGTGTCTTTTTGTTTTAATGATAGTTTCTTCCACTCTGCAGAGCTTTTGAGTTAATCCAGTTCTGTTGTTTGCATTCTGCTTTTGTTACCTTTACCATTGAAGTCAACTCTCCTAACAATATCCTAAGACTGATGTTAAGGGGCATAGTACTTGCGACTTCTTGTATTTTATGGGCTTATTTTCTTTTATTGCTATTCAGAGTTTGTAGCCTTTGTCTTTATGTTACTGATTGTGTATTTAGCCATGTTGCCATAGCCTTGAGTGGGCATGTTGCTCCCCTACCTTGCCTTTTGCCCTCCTCCCCCATTTCCTGGTTACTAAGTCTCTCCTCCTCTACCCTCCTGAAACTTATCCCTCCTGTAGGCCAGGAACAACTCTCTTTTTAACTTTGTTGCTTTCTTTTTCCCCCTTGATCTTTTCTGCTGCCAGATCACCCACTTAACTTTTCTTTTTTCTTTTTTTTTGCTTTGTCAGGGACTGCATATTATGGTGCAATCATCTGGCACATGTACTTCCATTAAGCCATCTTCCAGCCCCTTTCTTGCCAGAAGAATATTATTATCATTAGGATTGCAGTAGCATTTGTAGATAGCACTGAGTTTGAACTCATGATATACTTGCCAAGCAAGTGCCTTCAGCCATTGAACCATTTTCTTGGTTCCTGATTATTACAGGGAGACTCAGCTTATATTTCTTGTTAAGTAGCAACTCATTAGGAAAAGTTCATGTGTCGTATTTCTTACAAAATTATAGTTTATATATCATATCATAAAAGTACTAACAGTCTGTGAAAAATGCTAAAGCCATCCAGAAGACAAAGTATTCAAATTAAGGAAGTGAGTCATTGAAAACAAAAATACAAAACAAACTTGGTTAGGTCTAGGAGGACCAACAATAGCAGTGCCAGAGGAAGGTATGTTCAGAAGAGCCATTGATGATATGATGCCTCTTCTCTTCAAACAGAGCAAGCAATGGCACAAAAATGATGTCTCCAGAGGCTCTTGCAGAAGAATATGGCAGAAAGGAGTGGAAGCACTTCATGTCAGACACAGAGATGGCATGTCGCTCAGGTAAGACTTAATTTGGGGCCATGGTGACTTCCTTGATTTTGGTCCCTGTACCTGGAGCCTGTGGGTGGGTGCCCCTTTGCCTCCTGCCAGGCTGGGAGTACCAGGAATAGCAGTTGGCTTAAAGAAAGGGTGTGTTTTCCGTTCCTATCTGATTTCTCTCTGGCATTTTGTTGTTTTATTAAACGTGTTTCTTATGATTTTTTTGAATTGGCATTTGTTCTTGAGGAAGGAATATTAGGACTTAGGTATAAAACAGTTTTTAGTTTTCTGTATCTTTTGTGGTTGTATATGATCAGTATTAATTTTATTTCTCCTTCCCCTGCACCTACTTTTTTCATGTCACTCTCCTTTTCTGTTTTTAGAATTGTCTTCCTTTCTGTCAGATTTAGTATAATCTATTTTTCTCTTATTTTAAATGCTCTTCTGCATTTTTGCTATCTTAATATGAAAGTTTTTTTTTTTTTTTCAAAAATTGTTGCAGGTATTAGAAGATAGAGATGTAGCTCAGTGGTAGAACACTTGCTTCATATGTGTATGGCCAGAGCTCTCACACATGCAAAGACAAATAATAAAAATTGTGTACAAATAATAGAAAAACTTCACACTCCTCTTTCACTGCTTGATAAATCATTTAAGCAAAAGTGCAACAAGGAAAAAGTGACCTTATAGGAGAAAATAGCAGACATGGTCCAAGTAGACATATATATATATATATATATATATATATATATATATGTACATATATAGGTGTGTGTGTGTGTGTGTGTGTGTGTGTGTGTGTATGTGTGTGTATACATACAGGTATATAAGGCCCTTCACTCAGGATATAAAATTAGAAAATTAACATTACCAGACATTACATATAGGATTTTCTCACTCTAATATCAGCCACAAGGCACAGGTGCCCACTCTTACCACTACTATTAAAACTATATTATTAGATATTTTTGCCATAACAGATGGACAAAACTATATTAAGAACATCTTTGTTGGAAAAAAGTTAAGCTTACTTCCTGCAGATAACATATCTAGAAAATTAAAACCTACAGAAAACCTCCTAGAAACAATATACTTGTACAGTAAACTTGCCAGCTATAAAATTAGAGTGCAAAAATCCATGATTTTTCCATATGCAAATAGTAGAAGAGAAATTTTGAAAAAATCCCATTTGTAGTTATCCTTTAGAAAATTAGATACCCAGGAATCAGCTTAATGGAAGAAGTGAAAAACTTTTACAAAGATAAATCCCTACTAAAAGAAATCAAGGGTCCGGAAAGATAGCATGGAGGTAAGGCGTTTGCCTTGAGTGCAGAAGGTCGGTGGTTCAAATCCTGGCATTACATATGGTTCCCCTGAGCCTACCAGGAGCAATTTCTGAGCATAGAGCCAGGAGTAACCCCTGAGCGCTGCCCGGTGTGACCCAAAAACCAAAAGAAAAATAAAAGAAATCAAAAGGGACACAAGGACAATGAGTGTTCATGGGTTGAAAGGATTAATATTGTCAAAATTACAGGCTTGCCCAAATACAATGCAGATTATGTGCAGTCCCTATAAAATTACAGTTTTTAAAGGCATAAACATTATTGAAATTTATATGGAAAATAAATCCCCATGAATATTCAAAACAATCCTAGGGAGAAGGAAGATGGGAAACATCTCTTACCCAATTTTAAATTATAATATAAAGCAGTAATAATGAGAACAGTGTGTTCCTAGAGTAAGAACAGACTCTCAGAACAATGGAATATAATTAAATGCCCAGAGGTAGATCTTTGTGTATATGGATAATTAATTTTAGCAAAGGATCTAGAAGTATGAGTAGAACAGAAAAACCTCCTCAACAAATGGTGTTAAGAAAAAGAATAGCATGCAGAAATGTTAAAGCAAAACGGATTGAAGACCTGATATATATCTTATCCACAAAAATCCAATAAATTATATTGAGGAACACATAGGTAGAATGTTTAATGAATCTCAAGGTATCTTTAATGTTTCAATGCTATTGATTAAGCAAAAGGACACATGCAAATGAAACCAAATCAAATTAGAGTCCTTCTGTGCCTCAAAATAAACAATGACCATAAATATTTCTCACACTCATCTGGCAAAAGGTTTTATATTTGATATGTAAAGTACTGGAAGAACTTAAGAAAAAAATAATAACCCATCAAAAAATGGAAGGAAGAGATTAACAGAAACTTCTTCAAAAAAAGATATATAAATTACAAAAATATATATATATATGAGAATACTTATATCACTCATCATCAGGGAATTCCAAAGCAAAACAGCAATGAGAGATTATTTCACATCAGTGAGACTGGTATACTTCACAACCAACCAGTGTTTGTTTGGATATGGTGGGAATTCACTGCTGGTGGAATATCTCAACAAGTCTATTCTTTTTGGAAATCAATAAGGACATTTCTCAAAAAAACTAAGAGTTAGACTTCCATACAATTCAGCAGTTCCACTTCTTTCATCAACCCCTAGGGCCCCAAAACTATTCAAAATAGACATTCTGCACTTTTGCTTTTGTAGCAGCATTATTTGGAATAGCCAAAATCTGTAAACAACCTGAGTATCTAAGAATGACTGGATAAAGAAATTATAATTCATACACAGAGTGGAATACTGCTCTAATGTAATAAACATGAAATCATACAGCCCATGGATGGATTTAAAAAACATTATGTTGAATGAATTTAGTCAGGAGGACAGGGACAGAGATGGAATGACCTCATTTATATGTGATATATAAAGAAAAATAAATAACAAGTACCCCAAAGAAACAAACTGAGAACTGGTCTTTGGTAGGAAGCATATCACTACAGGGAGGCAACTGGGGAAAAGGAAACCGTGACAGAGGGACAGTGGTAGAAGAAACAAACACTAAGATGGAAAGCATGGTGCTGATATGTTTTATGAATGAAACCCTGCCATTAAAAGTGTAAGTTACAGTGCCTAAAATAAAATAAAATTGAAAAAGTTTAGTCAAGTTGGTAGTTCCATATCTGCATTCTTTCCCTCTACAGTTTTGTAACACACCTGCTCGACTTTAGAAAATATAATAAACTAAAGGTACTTCAAATTCCTTGTTACTATCATGTTAACTGTTATGTTTACTGTCATTGGAAGTATTTTTATAAAGGAATTTTTTTTTTAATATATATAGGGAGTTGAAAAAGTCAGGAAGAAAATACTCGTGGGCTAGAGCGATAGCACAGTGGGGAGGGCAGGACGTTTGGCTTGCAGGAACCGACCCAGGTTCGATAAAAAAGAAAGCTCTAGATAAAACAAAAAGTTGATAGGAAAAACTGAGTTTCTGTGTTCAGGTTAGATATGGAATGTTTTTTAGATATCTCAAGTCTTAATAAATAGTACAAGTTCAATGGGGTAGTACTCTTATGAAGATGACATTGAAAACTACTGTTGTTTCTCTAGGCAGTTGGAAGTAACTTCTGTCCCTTCTCCAAAAAGCTTGGCACAAACCTTGGTGTCTTAAAGTATTTCCAAGCTGGGAAAAGAGCATTCGCACAGCTCTGCCCACTAGGGGGCGGCACTGTCTCATGGAATCCACAGCTTTCCTCTGTGCTTAATTTGCCTTTAAAAGTTATGAGAATGAGGATGGAGAGACAGTTCAGCAGTTGGCCAAGACTTAACCATGGCTCTCCATATAGTTCTCAAAACTTGGCCAACAGTGACCCTTGAACGCAGAGCCAGGAGTAAGCTCTGCACACTACCTAGTGTGACCCCCCAAAAAAAAGAAAAATTGAAAGGAAAAAAAAAATGTTCTAGGATGATCTTGGAGTTATCTACTCCTAGCTGGGTTAGTTTAGGAATTGTCCTATCCTTGTATACTTGGGTTATTTGTGGCACATAGAAGAGGTCTATTAGTTCTGCAAAGCAATGAATGAGAATGCCTTTTTAAAATGTTTTATTCGTGTAGAGAAATGTAAAAGAAAAAAAAAGAATGACTTATGATTCTACAACCCAAGTATATGAAAAAATAAGGTGAGCATATGGTTAGAAAACTTAAAATGGATGTAGAGCAGAATAAACTTAAAAGTTATTATCTCCAACTCCTGTCTTAAAGAATGTTTTTTGCCCAGTCCTTTATGTTTGTATTATATTAGTTTAAGTAACATATTTACAATAATGCTAACATTTATGGACTTGATATATAGTTATCATATCTCTCTACCATCCAGAGTGCCCAAACTCTTCCCCCAATGTCCTACTGTTACTACTAATCCACCCTTCACCCTGCCTCAACTTATTTTAAGTATACAAAATGGATCCTATATTTTTTGTACTTCTTTTGAATTCATGTTTCAGTTTCCCTCACTAGCTCATAGATGTTCCTCATTCATTTTAAAATGCTAGCTTTTAAGTGCTTGCATTATTTTTTTATGTGATCTTTTGCAACTTTTTCACACCTGCAGATCAGTACCTGTTGGATTCATGAATCAGTAATTGAGAAGCACTGTACTTTATCATAATGAGTCCTCTTGTATCTGGTGTCTTACTATTATATTTAAGCCTGCAGTGACTTTTTATTTTTTGTTTTTGTATTTTTTACTTTTTTTTTTTTTTTTTTTTTTTGGTTTTTGGGTCATACCCGGCAGTGCTCAGGGGTTACTCCTGGCTCCATGCTCAGAAATTGCTCCTGGCAGGCACGGGGGACCGTATGGGGCACCGGGATTCGAACCGATGACCTTTTACATGAAAGGCAAACGCCTTACCTCCATGCTATCTCCCGGGCCCCCATTTTTTACCTTTTTTTAAAGATGCTCATAGGAAATTACTAGAAGTAGAATTAGTTGCTCTAAGAGTATATAAATTTAAAATTTTGAAACTGAAAAGGCCTTTATTTTCAGGAGCGTCAGTTAATACTGTATGTGCAGTTTTCTCTTATTACATGTTTTCATCCTCAGAGTTAAATGATTTGTAATGCGCATTCCTTTCCGTTTTGCTTATGGGAAATTAATATGATGGATATGGACATTTAAGAATAATTTACTTAATTAAGTTTTCAAGGGATTGGCCTTGCATCAGTATAGAATTTCTTATCAACTGTTGGCCGGGCGGTGGCGCTGGAGGTAAGGTGCCTGCCTTACCGCAGTAGCCTTGGACGAACCGCGGTTCGATCCCCCGTACCCCATATGGTCCCCCAGGTCAGGGCCGACTTCTGAGCACATAGCCAGGAGTAACCCCTGAGCGTCACTGGGTGTGGCCCAAAAACCAAAAAAAAAAGAATTTATCAATTGTTATCCAGAGAGTAAAACCTTTTGATATCCCTTTCTTCATTTAGAAAATTATCCAGAAGCAGTTGTGGTATCATAGAAATAATATGAGGGTTGGAGCCATCTAGTCTTGGGTCTCATTGCATCAATGTAATTAACAAATTTCCAAGCCACACATTACTTGCTAATACCAGTATATAGTACTTGGGTATGAGAAGAGTAGGAACATTTATTGATATAATGTTAACTTATGTTAGTAGTACCATATTTGCCAGCGTATAAGACAACTGGTCGTATAAGACGACCCCCTAATTTTACAGTTAACAAATAGGTTTAGGCCTATATTCGCTGTATAAGACAGAACGTTCCTGTGCTGCAACTGTATGTACCACAGTGAGCCAATTACAACAAGCAAAGGTTCAGAGGTTATACTGTAATAGACTTCCTCTCTGACTCTGGCCAATCTGAACAGGCTTTTGACAGTGTAGATTCGGGTACAGAACATTGTCTAATTTGCATGCATCAAAAGTCTGCTTGGATTGGCCGAGTTAGAGAGGCAGTCCGAGCAGCCTTGCAGTGATTGGTGCATGATCGAATTGGAAAATTCGTTTTGTGGCAATATCCAGATCATTTTCGTTTAGCGGCATATCAAGACGTTTTTCGGGATATACTTGGCCTATAAGACGACTCCCGATTTTCAGTTGACTTTTTTTCGTTTCAAAAGTCGTCTTATACTCCGGCAGATATAGTAATTGCTCTTTTTTCCTCTTTTATTTATGTGCTTCTATCCTGTAGTCTCTGAGTTTAGAAGAGTTGGCAGTAGGTTGTTGAGGAATAGTTTTAATCTGTGCCAAACCTTATGATCATATTTTAGATAGGGGCTCTGCCTTTTTCATAGAATCATAGAACTTGAATGATTTAGTTCTATCTCGTATTTCTATGTCTTCCTACAAATTGAGAAAAGAGAAAAAATGTGGATGGGCCCAGGGGCCAAGTGGTCTTAGGAACATTGAGTGGAAAAGGGAAGAAAAAAATTTTACAACTAAATACCCAAGCCAAAGTCAATGACACTAAAATCAAGAGACCCAAACTATAAAAAGCTAAACAAAAAATGGACGTTACACTGGTAGTCCTGGGGACTAGGGGTCTAGGTGTAGGATGCATGTAGGGAACTATGGTGGAGGAAGGTCAACAATGGTTGTGTGAATGTCCCTAATTCACTGTCACTAAATGCCTAAATGCAACTATGAATGACTTGTTATTCACAATGGTCTCGAAAAATTAAAAAAAAAAATTAGGGACTGAGTTCTACTGGGACTTCTTGGGTAAATACCCCAGAGTTGACTATCCAGGTGACAGAAAGTTGGACCATTTCTTGGTGTGCTTGAAATGGATTGATGCTATTTGCACACCTCTGATTGGAATCAAACAAGGACCAAGGGATTGTGGTATTGTTAAAAGATCTACTCAAGGACAGCAGATTCCTAATGAAATTTTGCCAAGGAAGGACTTAGGTTAATGCTTCCCTAAGGTCAATTAGAAAGTCAAGCCCCTCACCTCTCTGAGATACCAGTGAATTTTTCCTGTATTTCTGAGTCGTTTATCACTCAGTTTGTGCCATTGAAATGAAATTTGATAGGGCTGGGGAGAGTATAGCAGGTAAGGTGCTTGACTTGCACACAACTGACCCAGGTTCTATCCCCCAGCATTCCATATGGTCCCCTGAGCAAGGCCAGGAGGAACCCCTGAGCATCACTTGATGTGACCCTAAATCAAAACAAAAAAATGAAAATTTGTCTGATAGTTCATAAAATTGCATAAAAATGCACTGTGGTTTTGTTAGTGGACAATGAAAGCATAGTTATATTTGAATTCTTTATGGTGTGTTTTAAAATTCAGGGACATTAATAACAAATTGTGGCATTTTCATAATCCATGTTGGGCATAACCTATTTTCACTTTTTAATTTTTTTCAAAATAATTTAGTGTTTTTAATAAAAAATTAATAATATTAATTTTTCTTTCTTATAGTAGCTTCTTAGCTTATCCTTTAAAAAGATGATGCTTCTGACCATTGGCCAGGTTTCTGTGTATACCACATAAATTAAGCATTAACTTGTCCTATTTTAATGTTTAATTTTCAGGAAAATATTATTTTTATGATAACTACTTTGATCTGCCAGGAGCACTTCTGTGTGCCAGAGTTGTAGACACTTTAACAAAGGTAAGGGCACATTTTAGGAACTGATAATACTTAGTATTTAATTAGAGGATTATGTCTGTGTATTTGGAGTTGAATGTTGCTATTTTAGGTGGGGGTTCCACACTGGCTGTGCTCCATGCTTGCTTTACTCTTGGCTTTGTACTAATTAATATAAAACAGGGAAATGGAACCAGAGCAATATCCCAGAAGTAGGGCTTTAGCCTTGCATACAGCTGACCCAGGACCAACCAGGTTTGATTCCCAGAATCACAGATGGTTCCCCAAGCCCCTCAGGAGCAATTTCTAAGCACAAAGCCCAGAGTAACTCCTGAGTGTGCTGGCATGTGTGGCCCAAAAACCAAAAATCAAATAAATAAATAAAACAGGGAAATGGGATGATGTTTTGGTTTGGTGGTTTTGTTTTGGTTGGTGGGTTTTGGCCACATTTGGTGATGATGCTCAGCACTTACCACAGCCTTTGTGCTCAGGAATCACTCCTGGTGGTCTCAGGGGACCATGTGGATTGCCAGAGGTAAAACCTGGGCTGACCACTTGCAGGGAAGCTCCCTGCCTCATGTACTATTGCTCCAGCCTCAAGACATGAATAATTTTAATTTGTTTTGAGTCTGAATTTAACACATGCTGACTTTCTCTTTGTATACCATATATTCAAACTGATAGAGCGCTCATAAACACTATACTTAGACCAATTAAAATGAGCCAGTTAGTTTTATATGAGAATCACATTTTTGCATTGTTATCTTTTTAAATTGTAATGATCATTTTAATAAATAACATAGGTTTATTTTTTATCAGAATTAAGGTTATTTTAGAAAGAGTTAAGCAATGCTGATATGTTTGTATTGGTTTTATTAATATTTGAGTCATTTTTTATTTTATTCAAGCCATTGTGTCCATCTTCAAATGTTTCAGTTTGTATAATAGATACAGCTGATGACTGATCTATTTAGATGGAAAACACTAGTTATATTTTCCAGCAAATTAAATTCTCTATAGTTATGTATTTTAATATAAAGAAATATAATATGAATGTATATATTTATATATAAATATTTATAATATAAATAACTATAAAGAAATACTAAAATAGAATTTTTTTTTTTTTTTTTTTTTTGGTTTTTGGGTCAGAACAGGCATCGCTCAGGGGTTACTACTGGCTCTATGCTCAGAAATTGCTCTGACAGACTCGGGGGGCCATATGGGATGCCGGATTCGAACCACCATCCTTTTTCCTTTTGTATGCAAGGCAAATGCCCTACCTCCATGCAATCTCTCCGGCCCCTAAAATAGAAATTTTAATATAAATTATTTACATTTTGAATTTGAAATTTTTTAAATATCTCTTCTAGAGACTTGTACTTATTTTATAATTGAAATTTAGGCAAATGTTTTCAAACGTCTTAAGGGCTGGCTTAGTGGGTAGAGTACTTGACTTGCCTAAGACCAACCTGGGTTTAATTCTCAGCATCCCATATGGTCACTGGAGCCCCATCAGGAGTGATTCCTGAGCACAGAGCCAGGAGTAATCCCTAAGCACTGCCATGTATGGGTTAAAACAACAACAAAGGAAAACCTTGAAAGATTTCAGCGTTTTAGCCATATTGGTGTTGGAGTATTTGTAGTGACATTATTTTTTATCTTGTAGGCTATAACCTTGTAAATTTACTCATGTTTAAAATAGTCTGTTATTGTTAGGTGCAGATTTTACTTTTATTTAGGTTAACTGAACTATATAATATTTAGTTGTGTGTCTTTGTAATAGTTATCCTTATGTAATATTTTTTTCTAAAATTAAAGATGAGTGGAAGTTTATTAGCCTTGGATTTCTGTCACAAGTCCAAATTTTAGAGTACAGTAATATGTAGCTGTTTCTCTGTTTTGCTTAAAAAGGACAATATTGCTTTTGTTTATTTGAAATTTTTCTTTTAGCACAACAATGGTCAAAAAACATTTGATTTTTGGAAGGATATAGTTGCTGCCATACAACACAATTACAAAATGTCAGCTTTCAAGGGTGAGTAATGAAGACAGACTTTCTAGTAGATATTTGTTAAATGCTTTCTATTTAATAAATTAGATGTTACCTGTTTTGCTGTCTCTGAATGATAATTTAGTCAGATCCTAAATTTTCCTGTAAAGTAAAAAGAGCTTAAATTTTAAAGGTTCTTTATTCTTGACTTTCCATCACTGTAATTGACAGTATTTCTAGCATACTATCTTTACATGTCTGCCAATCAGATTGTTATATTTTCCTGAAAATGCTACTTTTGCTTTTTCCTCTCATAGGTATTAAAGTTGGAGACACCTGTAATCATTAGTGTAGTATTTACAGACAGGTAGGGAAAGTGAACAATTCCATTTTCGTGGCTTAAGTATAGGACTGACTGATTCAGAACAATCATATCCCTAGCTGCTGTCCAAGATTTCATGATTTTAAGAAGTAAAGAAATATAACTATAATATCTGTACCCTAACTTCTTGAACCAGATTATTCTGATTCACACAGGGGCTTTTGCATGCTTAAGAACTGTTTTCCATCATAGAAAACTATTTGCTTTTGATTGATATGTTTTTAGAAAACATTGCTTTTTCATATAATTTAAACCATCAAAATAATCCTAAATATTAAGATTTTAAAGCATGTCAAAATAATACACAGTAGCTGCATAATTTTTGCTGAGACTTCAGTTTTTCTGCCACCTGCTTTTTCCATTTGTTGAAGAGAATAATTGTTTCCTGTTGATGGTCTGTCTCCCTCATTTATACCGAATCACTAGGCCTGTTTCCTGGGTCACATGTGCTTCCATGAAGTCTGCACAGTCTACACTGAGTACTCAAGTGGGAGCATCCCTGACAACTGTTACACACACACACACACACACACACACACACACACACACACACACACACACACACTATTCCTTATATCTTTTAGTAACCTTGTAAAATGAAACACACATACACACTATTCATTTTATTTTTTTATTAATCTAGTACACTGAAAAGCCTTAGAAAATTAGTTGAGAATAACAAGTGCTGTTGAATAAATTTAACACAAAAGTTTGTTGATGTTATTTTATTACATTGTGAATAAGTAGGTAAACATTTCATGCTTTAATAAGTGAGGCACTTCTTAAAAGTTTTTTAAACAGTAATATAAAAACAAATACAGTACAGAGTATAAATAAATAGTGTCTTTCATTTCTAGTCAGATATTGAAAACATTGGCATTATTAATAATTTTGCTAGAATAGAAGATACAAGGCAAGGAAGAGATAGAAGTGCATATTTCACTATATTATGAACCCACAAGCCATATTACTTAAGTTCATTAAGGAATTGAGGAAAATCTTATTGGATTAACTGGGTTCCATCCTGTTCAGAATATGCTTGTTGCTCATTGGTCGGAAGCACCTTTGGATGGAAGCATCCTTTGGGTTGGTGCCTTAGACGACCTGTTCTCCACTGCAGGACGTGCTTGCTAATAAAAACCCTGGGTCTCAGGGTCCTGAATTTGGGACATGAGGCTTCTGCTGCAATTCTAATCATACTTGCATTGAATGAAAGAGGCTTATTCACAACTTATTCCAAGTTGTGAAGAGTGTTTAGAAAACTTTTTTGCAATTACAGCAATTTGTGAAAAGGTTCATGACTAAAGCACCTCATTTCAAATTAATATTTGTAATAGATTTTAATATGTCATTTTATTTTTAGTAAAAGCTGTAAAAAGTTGACTTGCACCTGTATTTTGAGCTGACCCTGATGGAAGATCAGGACCTATAGGCCTTGGAATTCATGCCGTAACAAAAATATCTTTGGCTGTTTGGTGTCTTTTCAATTTGCATGTTCAAGTATTTAAGTTCTTTCATGATTTATGATGTCTCCTCAGTATTTCCTAGGTATTTCCCTGTTGATTCTTAAAGCCAGGTTTGTTTTAAAAGGATAATGCCAAGGTATTTAAGAGAAAATTTAATATAATTTAAAGCTTCATATCTGAGTGCTTTTTGAAATCATTTTATTTATTGACTTACTTTTGTTATTTGCTGGGCTTCAGGATGAAGCTTTTATTTTATCTATTTATTTTGTCTGCTGGACTACACCTAGCAGTGCTTGAGTCCAGGCCCATGTGGTGCCAGGGTTAGAACTCAGGTTTTCTATATTCAGAGTTTGCTTCCAGTCTATTGAGCTCCCTCTTTGATACAAATCATAAATATTGGAGGAGTTCACAGAAAGCTTTAAAAACTCTTTGAATTGCTTATAGAAATTTGATTCTTCACATATTTATCACTGATACCCACTTTTTATTAGAGGGAAAATTTGTTGATCTGAAAGCTTAATCCTGTATTTTGGAAAATTCAGATTTGAGACATTTTTTTCAGCCTACATCCCTATGCATTTTGTGGGGTTCAGTGGAGTCAAGGCGGGTAAAGAGGGGCAGAATGTTGCCTTTTCAAGCAGATTTCTATTAGCTCTTTGAGAACATGATCACATTGGCGCCACTAGAAATCCTGAGAAGGAGGAGTCAGCATACTTGGAGGAGTGCAGGCTTTTAGGGGCAATGTGGGGCATCTGGAGCCACACCTGGTCATTTTCCCTGAGCTCCAGTATGGTGCTACCTGAAGACTGATCCAGGTAGCCTTTCGTGTACTGAATGTAGGAGTACATCACTGGGTTGTTGTTCTTATACAGACTCACCCACAGTTGGGACCCTTTCACATGCACATGGTAGGAGAAATAATATATACCTGGTATCCTGCAGGTGAAAATTCCTGTTCTTGGGTTATAATCCTGTTGCTTGTTGTACATAATCTTATCAAAGGGAATGGGAGTCCCTCTTATTGGGTGAGCTTCATCAAGAATAACAGTGAAAGCTGATATAGGCATGCCTGTTATGCCCTGATGAGCACTGCCAAGAGGCATCCCTGAAAGACCAGGCCTTCCACTTGTCTTTGTCTTTGTAAAGCCTGACTGGGCTGACTGGCCTAACTGGGCTGGAGGACCTGGAGGCCCTGGTGGCCCTGGGAGCCCTGGGTCTCCAGTATGACCTCTTGGACCTGGAGGCCCTGGTGGCCCAGTGGGTCCATTGAGGCCCTTTGTTGCTATGCCAACTGGACCAGGAGGACCTGGAGCTCCTGTATCGCCTTTAGTTCCAGGAGATCCTGGAATACCTGGTGGCCCAGTGGGTCCTCTGGTGCCTGGTATTCCAGGGGCTCCTCTTTGACCAACCTCACCATTGGATCCTGGGACTCCTTTAATTCCTGGTGGGCCCATGGGGCCTGGCAAACCAGGAGGTCCTCTAACTCCATTTTCGCCTTTTGGGCCTGGTAACCCGGGGTCACCCTTAGAACCACTGGCACCTATTTGTCCTGTGGACCCTGGTTTTCCATCTAACCCAGGGGATCCCTTTTCTCCCTTGGCCCCAGGGCGTCCTGCAGGCCCAGCAGATCCTGGCTCACCTTTTGGCCCTGGCATCCCATGGTTCCCTGGAATGCCTTTTGGTCCCTGGGGGCCTATATTTCCAGGGGGACCTTTCAGACCTGTCTCCCCAGGATGACCTATTGGACCTTGTTCCCCTTTGGCACCTGGGCTTCCTGGCAGGCCAGCAGGTCCTCTTTGTCCCTTTGTGCCTGGTAAGCCTGGTTTCCCAAAGCCTGGAGGCCCTGGGGGGCCAGCAATTCCAGGAGTCCCAGGGTTACCCTTTGTTCCTGGAACCCCAGGCTGTCCTGGGGTTCCAGCGGCTCCGGGTTTTCCAGTGCCTTCTGGTCCCCGTCCCCCAGGAGGGCCTTGAGGGCCTGGTGGGCCAGGTGGTCCCCTCTCTCCTGGGAAGCCTTGACTGCCTTTGCTGCCTGGCTGTCCAGGAAGCCCATTTCCACCTCTTTTCCCCACTCCCGGAGGTCCAGGAGGTCCCATGGGACCCTGAGGGCCGGGAAGGCCCCTCTCTCCCATTCGGCCAGGAGCTCCATATCCCTTGTCTCCTTTTCTGCCATTTGTACCAGGGGCTCCTGGCACTCCTGTTTCCCCAGGAAAGCCCCTAGGTCCAGGGGGTCCTATAGGTCCTTGTTGTCCAGGTTTTCCTGGAGTGGAAATTCCAGTGGGTCCAGGGATTCCCGGCAATCCTGGTGGACCCCGTGGACCTGGTAAGCCAGCAGATCCAGTATCTCCTTTAGGTCCATGTGGTCCTCTCTCCCCTTGTTTTCCAGGTAGTCCTGGTGAACCTGGTTTCCCAGTAGTCGATTGTCCTGGTGGCCCTGGAATCCCTGGCTCTCCCTGGGGTCCTGGACTTCCATGACCTGGTTTTCCCGGTGGTCCAGTTGGACCTGGGAACCCTCGAGGTCCAGTGGGGCCAGGTGGACCAGGAACACCTGGCTCTCTTCTTATTGATATACCTAAAAGACATGATGAAGATACTTAGAAGTAGTTAGTAATCTCACTTGCCCCAGTCTGTTCAGTGCCATGTCAATCAGTCCTTAATGGCATACTATTCATGAATGGTAAAAACATGTTTTCTATCATTCTAAAACCACCTCTAGAAAAGATGCTACCAAGTTTATGATGGTCATAATATTTTCACTATATCTAATCCAAGAAAATAAACTGGAGTTGAAGAATTTGTCCTACTGTCCCTTTTCAGGGGAAACCAAAAAATCACTTATCTCTCTCCCTGGAAATCTACCTTCTTCAAGTGAACAAACAGCAAATGACCACCCCATCTCTCCAGATTGCCCCACCTCTCCAGATTGCCCCCTAGGGGCTGGTATTGGCCACTTTCACCTTTGGAAGACACTATTCTAGAATTAGAGCTTAATGGAAGTGAAAGCGGTTTATTTTGTTTATCTGTCTAGAAAGTGGAGAGGACATGGTTCACAGAAAAGGAAAAGTATGGGGCCGTAAAGATAACACAATAGTGGGGCATTTGCCTGGCAAATGGCCGACCCAAGATAGATGGTGGTTCTATTTCTGGCATCCCATGTGGTGGTCCTCCAAGCCTGCCAGGATCAATTTCTGAGCACAGAGCCAGGAGTAACTGGCTCTGAACACCACCGGATGTGACATCCCCCCAAAATAAAATCTTACTCAGAAAAGGAAAAATGAGGCAAGTGCAGAATAAATGGGAAATTTTTTTAAACTATAAACATTTTTCTTCATTAAAGCTAATACAGTATGAAAGAGAGTTGAATTCTAATTTGCATCTGGCATGACCCTGTTGAATACAGCTTACATTTTGGTTTTACCTGTATATTTGTGTATATGTGTGTGTACACAAAGACATATGTAGTCTCAGACATATATGTATATATGTGTGTATATATATCTATATATATATAGTCTCAGAGCATACTGTGAGCTTCTATATTCCCCATTATTAATTTAAAATTGAAACAAAGTATTAGAGAATTAGATCTAATGTACAAGATACATAAAATAATTTAAATTACTTATCTATCGCTTTATTTGCTTAATGCCACTGAATAGAGCTGTGGGACTTTTAAACTATTTCTATTTATAATGTTTTAATTTGTTATATTTTAATATGATATATTTTCATTTATATTAAAATGTGTTATTTTAAATAGCATAAGCAACAAGTGTGGTAAAAGTATAGGGTGCATTTTTGTGGGTTTTTTTTTTTTTTTTTGGTTTTTGGTTTTTGGGTCACACCCAGAGGTACTTGGGTTACTCTTGGCTCTCTACTCAGAAATTACTCGTGACAGGCACAGGGGACCATATGGAATTAGAATGCCAGGATTCAGACCACAAGTGGTCTTGGGTCAGCTACTTGCAAGGCAAAAGAAAGCCCTACTGCTGTGCTATCTCTCTGGCTCCATAGAGTGCATTTTTTTAAAAAAGGTTTAGTCACAGCAGTAATGAAACAAGTATACATGTGATAAGTTCTTTAAGTAAGACATGTAGAAGAACTGTTTAAATCTTTTAAAACTGAAATGTAACTGTCTTACCAACATTAGGCTATTCTATTAATCTAACATGAAATATTACCAAGTCAAGGAATCATAAGTGTCTATATAAAATATTAGTTCTCAGAGAATTTGGGTCTTGGACCTAACTGAAATGAGGGACAAGGTGGGATAGAACCACATTCAGTAATGATCAAAAGCTAATGTTGTCCGTCGTAGTGTTTGTGGACCATGTATTATGCCAGGTATTGACCTGGGGTTGGTCACCCACATGCAAGAGAAGTGACTTAAGGGAAGTGGATTAGTCCCTGTACTAGCTGTTGTTAAATATTTTTAACAGATTGCAAAAACTGTAATGATTTTCCACATTAGAAGAATTTTTATTAAATTATTTGTGCTTAATACATTTTCAGAAAAACAATGAGAATGCTTTTACATACTACTTTGAGTTAGAAAGTGATTCAGAGTAAGAGTAGAGATAATAGATGTCACAGTAGTTGAATAGTTTGGTCAAAACCATGAAAATTACAATGGTTTTGACTTATAAACCACAGGTTTTTTGGCACAAAAATTAATATGCTTATATTACATATTTAATAATTTAAAAATAAAATAAAGATTAATTTAAATTAAGATTAAATATAGTTAAATTGAACTTGAAAACATTTTATGGGTAGAATTCATGCTAAAAATAGTTGTTGGTACCTTGTTATATAATAATTTCATATTAAGTAACCGATATAATAGTTAGCCAACAACAGTTGTTAATAATATGCTTTTAGGTAGTGATAGTTCTGACTCTGGGTGATGTTTAGTGACAAGTACAAAGTATAAATATAAAAATATAAATATCTTACAATAAATATTGTAAGATAAATAGGCTGAGATAGGAAAACAGTTTCAAATGTGACTATTTTTTATTTATTTTACTAAACAGCTATCTTTTATTTTATAATCTTTTAATGCAATTTATTCATAGATTTTTCAGAAAATGTTATCAGGAAAGACTGAAACATAGCAATTTATGAAAGGTTTTCATTGTACATATCTTGATTGACTTTAATATTAGTATGTATGTTACCTAGCTGCATATATCACATGTATAAATACAAACAAAAGATAAATAAATAAATGGCTTAAAGTTTTAGCAAAATATTATCAGTCCATACTAAATAGCATTGTTTTGGTCAAGTTAAAAATCTGTTTCAACTGTCATTATAAAGAAAAAAAATAATCTTAATTAAAGTCTTAATTTGAAGTGACTATTGAGTCCTGTTTGTATTAGAACACCAGTGACAAAATGCTCTCTTTTACTTGGATTATTATATTCTAACAGATCCTTTACACTTAGTGCAAGGAAGTGTATGTATGGATGTGACTTTTGTTGTGAACGTAAATGACTGTCTCTCTTTGTATCCCGATAGAGTGGCACCATCCTCAGAGTGAAAGATTTACCCTGTAGAGAAGTTTTTTAAAAGCCCACAGACTGATGTAGTGGTTGCTTGTGAGAATGTTTTTGCCAATTATTGGACTGAGATCTCTGTTAGTCTTTGCTTTACAGATATGCCTGAGTTTAGGAGCTCTTACATTTCTGTTATCAATTCAGTTTTACTTATATAATTGTGGGTTTATATTTGCTTGCCAGTGAATGTCACTATTTGTTTTCACACAGTGGAAGTATAGAATAAGGTGAGTTTTGTTTCTAAATATAGTCTCTAAACTTTTTTTTTTGGGGGGGGGGGCCCGGGAGATAGCATGGAGGCCATGTAAGGCGTTTGCCTTCCATGCAAAAGGTCACCGTTTCAAATCCCGGTGCCCCATATGGTTCCCCGTACCTGCCAGGAGCAATTTCTGAGCATGGAGCCAGGAGTAACCCTGAGCACTGCCGGGTGTGACCCAAAAATCAAAAAAAATCAAAAAAAATAAAAAAATAAACTTTACATTATTATTAAGGTATATTATTTTATTACATGTAATATACAATATATTGTAGCATCTTTATTTGAGGGGGGGCACATATAGGAGACCATATGTAGTGCAGAGGGACCCAACCTGCATGCAAAGCAAGTGCCTCACTTGCTTACTATCTTCCAGTCTCCAAGACATAAGCTTTCTTATGTTCTTGGTGTATAAATTAAGAAAAATATTAATTTTTGATCACATACTATAACCTGGTACTACTTATGACAATTTAATTGCATTTGTGGTTTCAAGTAAAGTAACAGTTTTCTTTAACATTCTTTTCTCCTTTTTCATATTTCACTTGCATTTGGGACATCCAAGAGTAACCACTGTGCAACTGTGGATCTGTTTTTAAACATTTAATCACCATTTGTTAAATATTTTAAAAGACCCCTCTAAGTTTAATTTTCTTTCAATAGCTGTCTCTGAAAACAGTTTCTAAACCTTATTGCACTATCTTTCAGTTCATTTGTAGGATAAAAATACATAACTACAACAAAAAATTTATGGAAAAAATTTAAATCATAGAGTCAATGCAGATTGTTCATTTTGCATAAAATACTATTGACTGGAATTTGCCAGTTTGAAACCAAATAAAGGACCTTCTTTGATTGATGTCAGTGCTTAACATGTTATCTCACTACTCTTCCCATTAACTGAGAAAAACAACAGACGGTAATTAGATTTAAGAATGAAGTTAAAACTTAGATAAAGCTGCACCCCTAAAAGTTCTACAAGGGGAGTATGAGGAAGAGTAAGAGAAGTAAAAGTGGCAGTAACAGAGTAAATCTCTAATCCTCAAGCACTTTACAGAGATCGATTTGTTTAAGCTTCATAGCAGCCCCTTGAGAAAACTGCTCCTTATATTACAAAAGAAGAAACTAAGGCCCAGAAAGGATGTAACTTTGTAAAACTGATTATAGTTGGCAGTTAAGTCCGTGAACTTAAGCTACTAAATTAAACAAGAGGGAACTAAAAAGTAATAATTTTTGCCTCATTTGCACATTATTTATAGATAATTTTATCTCATAAGGCTAAATTTCACATGTATTTATAGGTTAGCTGAATAGTTTATAAAATATTTTTACATTTTAGATATATAAACTGCTAATTTTGTACCATTCATAGTTATAATCTTTAGTTGAAAAAACTTGATATATTTGATTGAATTAATCTTTTATATTATGGAGATTATTTTTACAAAAACGTAAGTTGTGGGAAATTTTTCTATATTAAAGTTTTTAAGTATTTAAGGATATCTTCAATGATTATGGTATAGTGGACATTAAATCTTTTTCATAAAGTATTTTGTTGTAATAAATCAGATTGATATAGGAGTTTGAAAACAGTTCAACGTCCATGTTCAAAGCATTTTGTTAAAAACATTTTGATAAAGTGATCATTAAGATTTTAAAAAGCAAAAAAAAAAAAAGATTTTAGAAAGCAGTAACAAAGTAATTAATTGAGCCAAATATGCAGTGCTTACCTTTACTCTTTATGGCATAGGGAATGAAGAACTGTGTCCTGGCATTGGGCAGTGGTCCTTTTATGCCTGTAGTTGTTTGGTATTGATCACCATGAAACCCTCCATGAACCAAGTTCAAGTACATTGTCATCAAAAAAGTTGTTTGTGGTAGCATATTCTCAGATGTATTCTGAAAAACATAAAAGACTCATTTCAATGTTACCTACTTATAAAATTTTTATTCTATGTATTTTAATACATTCCACAAATTAATGTCATAATTTTTAAATTGCATGAATGTAATTTATGTAGTTGTTTTCTAAACCACATTGAATATAGGTATATATGAGGTGATTCTTTATAAAGCATGCTGGATGCCTTTGGGTGTCTGTATTAAATAATAGGAAGTATTTGATAATACGTAAATAATAGGAAATACTTGACAATTTCCTTAGTCTTATACTATGCAGCAATTATATTTAGAACATGTTTTATAAATACAACCTTATTAGAGTAATCTTTGATGTAAACTGATACAAATTAAATTTTCTGAGTACATTTTAATGAAAGGCCATTCTTTTGATACTGATATTTGTTATATTAACAGTTTTTATATCTCTAAAATTATGATTGAGGGACTGTCCTGGTATGCTTTTTCATAAATTGATTGATACTTCTGAACTGTATACATAGTAATATAAATTGGGGAATTATTCACTGACTCATCATTGAACAATTTATTACTTTATAGATAACTGTTAAAAATGCTTGGAAGAAATGGAGACATTCTTATGAAGTCCTTAAACTATATACAAAAGCCATTTTTTAATCACAAAAAGACAATTTATTGACTCTTATTTACTAGTAAGTTGTGGTGGCAGTCTGCCAGTCAGTAACAGTCTTACCTCTAGCCTGGGAGTTCCTGGTGGTGCTTTCTTGGCAGCTTTATAAGCCTTCCTGTACCCAGGTAAATGATGCAGATGGTGCCCTGTCCAAAACTGTCCTGTGGTATTTATACTGTTTTTCCCTGGCTACAGAAGGTCATACTGACTCAAGCTCCACCCCTCAGAGGTAAAAAGACTAATTACCGTGGAAATTTCTATTAAGCAGGCATACAAAATCATGATGGACTCTTACTTGCCTTTTAATAGAAAATTAAACTATTTGTCTTGTATATTAATAGTTAAACTATGTAGCATCTTATGTGATTTTATTTTAAAAATTAGAATGAGCTATTATAGTGAATAATGGTAAATTATAATTTTGGTAGAAAATATTTGGTAGTATATAAAATAAGAGAAGAACTTTTTTTGGAGGGAGTATAGGTTTAAACTGGCATCTAAATTCTTATTCACATATACAACCATCACTGTAACCACAAATGTTCATAGTACTATTTACTATATGTTCAAAGAAAGCTCCTATTTTCATTTTTTTTTTTTTTTTTTTGGTGGTGGTTTTTGGGTCACACCCGGCAGTGCTCAGGGGTTACTTCTGGCTCCATGCTCAGAAATTGCTCCTGGCAGGCATGGGGGACCATATGGGGCACCGGGATTCGAACCGATGACCTTTTACATGAAAGGCAAACGCCTTACCTCCATGCTATCTCCCGGGCCCCCCTATTTTCATTTCTTAATCATGAATTTTACTTCATAGTTAACAAACAATTTGCAAAAGTCCTTAACTTTATAAGTAGATTGAAATAATGTTGTGATATTCATTTCAGGAGAAAAAACAATATTCTAATATTCTAATTTAAATTTTAAAATATTGTAATTTACATCTGCATTTTTATAAATATTATTGACTTACCTTGCAATTTATAGCATGATTCTTAACTCAATCCATTTATCGTCACGTTTCCCCAAAGATGAAAGTAAATATTATCATAGTCATTTTCAGTAGTATTTAGTATTTTCATTTAGTATTTTTGAAAATATTATTAGGAGATTCAGCATCATTTATCTTTAATTTATTCTTCAGGTCTTTGTTTTGTTTTGTTTTGCTTTGGGGTTACACACAGCGGCACTAAGATCTACTCCTGTCTCTGCACTCAGAAATTATTGTAACAAGGTCCAGAGACAATAGAGTTAAAGACTAGAAGGGCCAGAAGACCGACCATATCACAGTTTGAAGCTCACCACAAGAGTGATGAATACTGTTGGGGAAATAAATACGCTGACAATAAGCATGACAATATTAAAGAATGAGAGAAGTAGAATGCCTGACTGGAATATTGGCAGGGGTTGGGGAGGAGTGGGGGACATTGGTGGTGGGAATGTTGCACTGGTTAAGGAAGGTATTCTGTTTATGACTGAAACCCAACTATAATCATGCTTGTAATCATGGTGCTTAAATAAAGGTTTTATATATTAAAAAAGGAAAGAAAAGGTGGGAGCCGGGCGGTGGCGCTGGAGGTAAGGTGCCTGCCTTGCCTGCACTAGCCTAGGACGGACCGTGGTTCAATCCCCCGGTTTCCCATATGGTCCCCCAAGCCAGGAGCGACTTCTGAGTGCATAGCCAGGAGTAACCCCTGAGAGTCACCGGTGTGCCACCCCCCCCCCAAAAAAAAAGAAATTTCTCCTCGCAAGGTTGGGGGACCATATGGGATGCTGGGGAATTGAACTGGGTCTGTCCCAGATTGGATGCTTGTAAGGCAAACACCCTACAGCTGTGCTATTGCTCCGGCCTCAAAGTCTTTGTTTTTTATTGAACATGTATCTTGCTTGCTTGTCTCTATGTCTCTGGGCCTGCTTTCTCATACCCCTATTTTCTCTTCAGCATGTATGTTGTCTGCTTGTTTCTGTCTCTTATTTCTGTGGGCTTGCTCCTTCAGTACAGTGCTCTTTCAAGAATACATATAATTCTATGTCTTTGCTTGCTTGTTCTTTTAAGCTGGTGCTTTTTCTTGAATAGTTTTTCTTTTTCCCTCCATCATAACTTTTTAAGTTTTGTTCAGTAAAAAATATCTTGCTTCACTAAAAAATTAAAAACAGTTTTTAGGATCCTAAAGATAGGAATTAGAGGCGAGGCTGTAGTTTATCTTATTTTATCACTTTGATATAAGTCAAAATCAGATGAATGTAATTAATCAAATGAAATGTAATTAATTTACATGCATAATCATAGGTATATTTTTAACATCTGTGACATAAAAGTAATAGGAATTATAATTGATCAATTTTTGAAATAATTTAATATTTTATCAGGAGATGAAATAAGGATCTATTCTTTTTCTTTTCCCTTCTCTTACCCACACACAATTTTACGTATCTCAAACAAAATCATATACAATGGTCTGTACAAATATAAAAATGTGATTTATTTCGCTACCTGCCTTTCCTTTAGCTCTCATTTGTAACCTTTTTATTGGGTGTCATATTTTAAAATTGATATTACATATCTTTCTAATACTCATAGAAACACATAAAGTGTGACTTTTATATTAGTATAGATTAACCAGTATTATAGATTATAATCCATAATTTAAAAATATGAAATAACTTATAACAGAATCTTTTATATCTGTAATACACCATGATAGATCAGTGAGAAATGACTCATATTCATCTATGGTCATTTGGCTAAGATTTTATAAAAAGTCGGTAATGTAAAATGGATGCTTTTGAATCTAGACTGTAAATATTGTTTTGAAAGGAGTAATTAGAAATCTGTATCATTCTAAATAAAAATATATTCCAGTATTTTCTGAATGTATATATATGGTTGTGTACTGTATACTCTTACACATATTTGTTTTCAATTGATAAATATTGCTAATATGAATACTAGAAGAATACTTACTCAGATTTTCATATTGTATACTTATTATGTAAGCCATTTATTCATCTTTGGCTAGTCCAACTATTCGTAGAACCTTTCACAATAATCTAGGACTCTGTTTTTTCATCTATACAGTGAAAAGTTAACTAAATCTCTAAACTCTGAACTTTAAAATTATTTTTCTGCTAATGTATTGTGTATTCCCATGGTCAGGCTTGGTTCCTCATATGTTTTCTAAAGACAAATCTATACCAGATAGTGTTTAGTAATTATATGTGGTTATTTGTTATTTTTCATTCCCCAGAAATGTTGAGTTTGTGGCATTCTTATACTGAATAAACCTTGGACATCCAGTCCCTTTTGCTAATACTGTATTTACTTCAGTACAAGGAATCTGACTACTGTTTGCTTTGTTAGTCACACAAGGAGCAATGTCTTCTCCAAAACAGATTGTAGAATAAGGGTATTTGTAGCCACACCTCACCCAATTGTGTATTTAAAACTATTTTTATTCCAAAAGTTAGTTGACTTATAACTGTTTGAAGTGACTAGGTTGTGACTTTATGATGAAAACCCTTTAAACAGAAGCTCTTTAACCCTTTAAACAGAAAGCTCTTTAACTGAAGTGATTTTTAATATTAAACCTGAATGATGGGTTTTGTGCATCTAGAATTTAGCTGCTATTTTAGGATTAGCTCCCTCATTTTTACTTCACTTATTCATTTACAAATATTCATCAAGCACAGAGATAAAAAGGGTGAATAATATACAATCCCATTCTTTCAAAGTTTTAAGCAGTATTTCTTAACCTTTTTCCTTTAGTGGAACAGTTTGCTCATCTTGTCATTCTTTATTGTGTTTATGGTTTGAGACTTTTTTAAAAAACTCTTAAAGTGATCATGTGAACTCCTAAGTTGAAATCCTTCGTCTGGCTTAACTCTAATGCCTATGTTCTCTCCTCAATGCATATCTCATTTACTTGTCTTTGTCTCTTACCCATGCCCTCTGATCTGTGCAGACTTGCTCTTCAAGTTTGTTCTCCCTTGAATACATATATCTCTCTGTCTCTTTGCTTGCTGGCTGACTTGCGTTTTCAAACCCCTTTTGTCTCTTGAACATGTATTTGCAGATTTTTTTCTCCCCTCAAATCTTGCTAAGTAAATTTTTTTCAATAAAAATATCTGCGTAGGGGCCAGAGCATTAGGGCATTTGCCTTGCACGTGGCTGACCTAGCACGGTTCAATCCTCCAGCATCCCATATGGTAGGTCCCCCAAGGCAGGAGCGATTTCTGAATGCTTAGCCAGAAGTAACCTCCTGAGTACCACCAGGTGTGGCTCAAAAACCAAAAAAAAAAAAACCTTGTTTCATTTTTTAAAAAAGCCTTAAGTCTAACATCACTGTTTTCTTATCAAGTTGTTAGGTAAATGTTTTATTTAGTTTATATAGCTTTTAACTTCACTGCAGAAAAGCTTAGTGTCACATAAAAGTAGAGAAATTATGATTAATTCCTGTGTAACCATTACATAAATTTAAGTGATAACAAAATGTAAAATAAATTATACAAAACCTACCTTCTGAATTATCATACTTAGATATCCATGGAAAAATTCATATATGTGAAATTGGATTAAAATATTGGAAATTGTATGAAAAAGGAATTGGCAGTTTTATACATATGTATATATGTACATATATTTGCACATACACATACTCAAAAAGTAGGTCCTTTTATTATTAATAAATGGTATTGCTATTTTTCTAAATATTAGATTCTTTGTGTTGAAATTTCCCATTATCTTACTTTATATTTGTGTATATGAAAAATACATGTATGCATTTATATAAAGCATTGAAATATCTGTAGTTTACATGTGTACGCAGATGACTATGACTATGACTTTTATTGATTGATATTTGTGCTTATCAAGTTCCCTGATATGTTTGTTTTTGGTAAGTCAGGTACATATGTTTTTTTCCCCTTTGCAATTTATTCAATGAAAAGAATAGGTCATACTGCATAATTTAATTTGTTATCTATTATCACTTAAACTGGTTTTCTTATTATGTATATTTCTTTTAAATTGATTGTTAAATTTAGAAACTTGATCTAATTCTGCTTTGGGGTGCATAATATATAAAAAATAATTTGTTGGGTATGGTTCAGTCAGGATGCCCTTCATCTCTAGGCGTTTCTTTTTGTATTGTTACTGAGCATTCATCATTATCTAGATTATTAATTACTCCTTTTTATATAAGCTAGACTACAAGACACACTTATTCTTTGGCTGTTCAGTTACCTCAAAATATCGTTTGTATAGAAAAAGAAGGATAAAAGCTTTTTCCAGCATTTAGTACAATAAGCTTATTTTCTAGCAACTTCTATAGTTGTATTTAATATTGTTATAAACTCATGGAATGAACATTTTATACAATTAGTGCTAGTTATTACTATTGCTCAGATTTTCCCCACTTTCTCATGGGTACTTTTGATAGGATCACAGTAGTTTTGATAGGACTTAATAGCCTCCCATTGAAAGCTTTTTTCATGTGAAAAATCCCAGTTTTCATGAGTCATGAAATTACTTGCTACCAACATTCCATAAAGAAAAGTCTTATGTTTGCATACCTATAATCATAAATTTTATGCTTGCGTATATATAAACTTTACAATTATACAATTATACAACTGTATAGTTGTACTTTGAATCACTTGAAATCACCGTATAGTAATTTTACCTGTTTACTTAAACGAGCAAGTAAAACTTTACCTATGTAAAAATAATCAGTTAGTTTTATTTCTTTTAATTTTAAGGGTGCTTTAAAAAATTAGTTCTGGGGGCCGGAGAGATAATACAGCTATAGAATGTTTGCCTTAGACTCAGAAGGATGATGTTGTTCAAATCCTGGCATACCATATGGTCATCCGAGCCTGCCAGGAGCAATTTCCTGAACCAGGAGTAACCCCTGAGTGCTGCTGGGTATGACCCAAAAACAAACAAAACAATCAATTCTATATTAATATTCCTAAATTAGATTTTTTACTGTAGTATACTGATAAGTTTTTATAGTAACATGAATGGGAAAGGTGTTTTTGCTTATTTCTATAATATAAATTCTCTCAATGTGTCCAATGTCACATTTTCAAAGTAAAGACAAGATCATAAACTACTGAACCAAGAGTCATCACACATCAGTCACAATATTTGTTACAAATTTCCTAAGTTAAACTTATAGGCAAGAAATATTTCGAATAATCTGGCTTCTGATGTTAACTTATTTGGAGTATATATTGTAAATATATTTTTATTATCATTTTCTAATTTTAGATACATGTCATAATGTTCATACTTTATTTTTACTCTTATGTAAATTAATCTTAGAGATTATATAAAGATGGTCCAAAGTTATTTTTATAGATGCATAGTACTCTGTTATATTATATTATTATTATATATATTATGTTATATTATATTGTATTTTTTAAACTTTCCCTATTGATTGACTTCTGTATTCTTCCCATTTATACAGATGCTTCTATATTTAACAACTGTGTGTATTTCTATTTTACCTAGATATCTTTCAGAGATTCCTATAACTGGAATTTATGGGCTAAATGGTAAATGTGCATGTAGTTCTGTTAAAAAAACCATTAATTATAAACACTAATTTTTGCTTTTCCATCGGCAAATGAAATTAGAGTGCTGTTTGCCTATTTATACATTAGCTTTTATAGAACTTTTAGATTTTTCCCATTTTAAAGGTGAACATGAGAATTTGGTATGGGTAATTTCCACTCGCTGTTTGTAAATAGTTGATTATCTCTTCAAATCACTCAGGCCATTATTTTTAGTCTACATTTTCAATAATATGTTCCCTATTTTAGAAATATAAACCTCTTTTGAAAGATAATTTGCAACATTTCCCAATTTGTCATTAGCCTTTTGCATTTGTGAGGAGTTTTTTATTTGTTTGTTTACATGGAAGATTTTCTTTTGAGATATTTAAATTTGGGTTCAAAATATTATTCATTTATAAGCAGGGCTGTAAGGGGCATTAAGGTCATTTAGATCAGTCATTTCGTTCTTTATGTGAAGAACCTAGTTTCTCTGTTACAAATGCCTCTTTACCTATGTTTAATTGAGTTAAATTTCTGAAGTGAAGAACTGTTGGTGAGTGGGCCCATTGAGGGAAAACGCCAACAATTAAGCTAATATATTAGTCGCTTACCCAAATAGGATACTGATCTTCCTGTTCCTCTAATAATCCTTTATTCTTTCAGCAGTGGAAATGGGAAACATGCCCAGAAGTCCTGTTAGGACACTTGGAGACCCACAGCTTCCACCACTACCTAGCTGCACCTTTCAACTCGTTCCTCTTGAAAGGGTTTTAGAGGAACATTCGTGGGGCAATTACAGAACTCAGAAGCTAAAAATGATCTATTTGTGCAAATAGTCTATGTGGTTTAGTGGTTTGATACCTGCTGAGGGCTTGAAAAGAGAAATTCATGCATAAAAACAGGTGTTTATGAAAACCCCTGAAACTTGAGACCAGGTCAAGAAAAACTGAGAGTCATTTAATAAAGTTTGAAGGAGGGCTTTATATTCTATCTCCTATTTTACCTAAACTGCCTCATTACTTAGAGAACACTCAGTTTTGTGGCACAAATGCTATTGGCATCACCTTCTTTCCATATTAATCTGCTAAGTTAAAAATATAGCACTTCTTGAACCCCTGAACTGAATTTTTGAAGGATCTTGGGCATCTAACAGCTTCTTGGCTGCTCAGACATCTTCCTTCTTTCTTTACAAATTCAATTTTCAAATGTGAAATTGGAGAAATTAGCTGGCTAGTTAATAAAGTTGGAGCTATGAAATGGAAAGTTAGTTTGGGAGGTCACATGGTGACACTTTATTTAGACCTCTTGACTCTTCAGCTTAGGGTTAGATTTTCTTTACAGTCATCTTATACCTGTAGACATACCTAAAGGGTATCTGATGCCTCTATGGTGCAGAGCATGATTTTTTCAGGTAGGAACAATAATTGGAAATCTACTTTCAAGACTGAAGGTCATGCAACTATATAATTTACTCATATTAATTAAAGTACATCCCAGAATTTTCATTTTAAGGAACTCTGAACTTTTTAATCTGCTTAGGTTACCTGACCAGCAGATTTGTACTATGCCATGTGTTGAAGCTAAATGATTAGAATCAGAATGCCATCTTTAGTTTTTTCTTGCACACTTGTTTTTTCCCTATGTCTTGATTTTCTCTGAATATTACTTACATGATTTTACATTTTGAAGATTTAAAGAAAATGTAGAAAATAAAAAATGAGATTTTTGTGCCATAGAGGTATAATGATTATTTCAATGATTGATTTTTCCTCTCATGATCCTTTTAATACTAAATTGTTTGTTTAGTTTTATTCACTTATAAGTCAAAATACTTTGCCACATCTACTGTCAGTAGACATATACTGACCCTGTCTAGGTTTTTATTTTTTTTGGTTTATTTGTTTTTAAAAAGGGCACTAAAGTTTGTGTGGAGTAGTAGAGCAATGTATGGGAGTGCTCAGTAAATATACATGATGGTAAAGATTATGCTGAAGCTGAAAAAAAAAACATACATCTTTTTTTAGCATCGGTTTTTAAAATTTTGCTAAGGCTTCTTTTAGTTTCTTTTGTATGCTATTTGCTAGGAAATGTTGTTCTCCAAATACACATGTTCTTGCAAGCCCTGGAGGTGGTCAATACCAAGCAGAGCCCCTTTGCTTGGACTTCTGTAGAGTCTAGATTCTGGTATGAAATCTGTCTCCCAAATCATCGAGTTATAAATTTTCTCATCACACTTCCTAAATGTAACTGAAGGAACTCTTAGTTTTTTTTTTTTTTTAACTTCTACTCTGGTTGGTTGCAAGCAGTTTCTGAGTGAAGAAACTAAGAGCTATAACAAGACCAGTCTTCATTATTTAATGAGTGTGATCATTTGGCTTCCACTCTAAGCATCTAGACAGGACCTTTTACACAGAACTGATTTGGACCTACATGACTTGCCTTAAAATAATTGAATTCTTGCAATCGTCTCATTATCACCAACTGTTTCCCTATAATGTTTTTGCCATTGAGAATAACGTTACTAAGTTGAGTGACTGTATCTGAGTTTTTCTACTGAATTTCAGAGTCCTGATTTTCCACAAATGTTGTTTCTCAGAATAGTCACAGTCATCAATATAGTTAAAGGATGAGAGGATTTAAGAAATGAGAGAGAGGAAGAGAGAGAGAAGAGGTGCCAGGCTCAGAGTTGATAACGTGTTGAAAACTTGAGCTGCAAAATTAGAACAGTAAATAACTTTCTAAATGAAAATTTCTATGGTGGGTTTTTTTGTTTTTTTAGTTTGTTTGTTTGTTTGGTTGGTTGGTTGGTTGGTTTTGGGGCCTCACCCATTGACATTCAGTGGTTACTCCTGGCTATGCGCTCAGAAATCGCCCCTGGCATGGGAGTCCATATGGGACACCAGGGGATTGAACCGCAGTCCGTCCTAGGATAGCAACTACCACCTGTGCCAACTTTCCAGCCCCCAAAGTTCTTATGTTTTATAGTCTATGTTTCCTAACCCAGATCTCATTTGCTTGTTGACATATTAATTCCTTTAAATTTCTCATTATAGAAAATGCAAGTACCAAACATAAAAACAGCCTGACAGCATTTATTGATTCTTTTTTTTTTTTTTTTGCTTAAACTTCCTGTTGACTGCTCTTCTTAATGGGGATATATTCATTGAAAGAGAGAAAAAAGTTATTATTTGGGAAAATGATTACCAGTATGTGAATATCACCTCAGCATCAATAAAAAGGAATTGACTGTTAGAACTATAAGAGATGCTAGTCATTTCAGAATCAGAAACTGATACTTAAATTTTGTATATAGCAAACATCTTTAAAAGATGACATCTGGGGCAGGTGAGATAGCTTGGAGGTAAGGTGTTTGCCTTGCATGCAGAAGGACGGTGGTTTGAATCCCGGAATCCCAAAAGGTCCCCCGAGCCTGCCAGGAGTGAATGTAGAGCCAGGAGTAACCCCCTGAGCACTGAGCACCCCCTGACCCCCCCAAAAAAAGATGGCATCTTTCACATTTTTACATGAATATTCTAGATATAATAACAGACCTTGGGTTATACCTATAACTTAGCTAAGCTAAATTTTGGCAGAATTATCTTCTTTATTTTCTCCATGAAAGTCTCAGATGTTTAATTCCATTAGTTCATGAGTGAAGTAACTTATAATACTAGAAATACTATCCACAGATTTTTGTAAATATTTACCCTGGCTTCATTATTCATTTAGGAAAAATTTGCTTTCCCCTGGCTTGTTGTTGTCATTGATGATGATGATGATGATGATGATGATGATGATGATGATGATGATGAAGTTGCATGTACTTGCATGCTTAGCTCCTCCAGTGCTCATTGAGCGTTTGCACTTTTTTCAGTATACCTACTGACCTGATGATTAAGGGCTTGATCTCGTTAATTCCGTGTTCATGCACATTCTGGTTATGGTGCTGACTGGCTGTGGTGTGGGGATCCCTGAGTGTTCACATGTGCTTGCCAGGGCTATACTTCCTGACCCTAAGTCTAAAACATATTAGTTGTGGTGGTTGCTAAGAATTATACCACTTTCTTGTAGTACTTAAATAGTCCTGGCTGTATTATGACTGGTTATTGCTTGTCACCTGGGGATTGCTAACAGAAAGTTGTCAGGAATCCAACAATAGAATTGTTGCAGTCATGCTCTATGCAAATAGTGGCAGAATGGATTGAACTCATAACCTTACACTTGCAGGACAAAAATGCTCTGTCATTTATCCTTTTCTCTGGATTCCTATAATAACTTTTTTATTATTCTATCTGCAGGTATGACACTAATCTTTGCATGAGCATACCCATCCCATTCATTGCTACTGGAAATGTAACTTGGTCCTTTTTTTTTTTTTTTTTTTTTTTTGAAAACAATATTAACAGGCTGGTTTGCACAATTGAAGGGCAGTAGGGCATTTTCCTTGCATGTGACTGATCCAGGACAGACGGTGGTTCAAGAATCCCAGCATCCGATATGATCCATCCTGCATGCCTGCTAGGAGCATTTCTGAGTGCAGAGTCAGGAGTAATCCCTGAGCACCACTGAGTCTGACCCAAAAACAAACAAAAAAAAATATATAAACATTCCTAAAAAAATAGAATAATAAAATTTGAGCTCCCATATAACCCAGCAATACCACTCCTAGGAAATACCCTATGGACCCCAAAATACAATGTAGAAAGGCATCTTCACTCCTGTGTTCATTGCAGTACTATTCACAATAGTCAGAGTCTGGAAACCACTCAAGTGCCTGAGAGCAGATGAGTGGATAAAGAAACTAGTACATCTACACAATGGAATACTGAACAATTATTAGGAAAAATAAAGTCATGAAATTTGCTTGTGCATGGATGGACATGGAAAGTATTATGGTGAGTGAAATGAGTGAGAGAGAGCAAGATTAACATAGAATGATCGCACTTAATTTGTGGGATTTAAAAAAAAAAAGGTTAGTATGGTAATAAATCCAAAATAAAATCCAAAGAAAATAGAGATGAGGGTCAGTCCATTTCAGAAAGCTTGCCACAAAGAGGGAGAGAAATACAGGTAGGTTACAGAAGGGATCACAGTGACAATGATAGTTGGAAATGTCTCTTGACGAAAGCTGGGTGCAAAAAGGAGGTAAAGTGATATGCATGATACCCCTTCAGTAATAATACTGCAAACCATAATGCCTAAAAGGAAAAGAAGAAAGTGTCTGCCATGCAGGCAAAGTGGTAGTAGAAAGCAGGAAGGAAAATAGGGGCTTTGGTGAAGGGTTGAATACTGTATGTCTAAAACTCAGGCATGAACAATTTTGTAACTGTATCTCATAATGATTCTATTAAAATATGTTTAAAATTTAAAAAAAAACATCCATCGCTGGCATGTTTTTACAAATTTCTGGCAGTACTTTAGGGAGCATGCAGTGTCAAAGATCAAATTAAGGCAGAACATGTAAGTCCTGTAAGTTATCTCCTCAATCCAACAATTAACTTTTATTACAAACTCAAGTATTTTTTTATAAAATGTTTTTAATGTACACTGTATATGAATTTGTATGGAGAATTTGTTGTCATTTAGAGTTGGGAAGCCTAACCAAAAAAAAAAAAAAAATCAGTAGGGGCCAGGCAGTGGCACTGGAAGTAAGGTGCCTGCCTTGCCTGCGCTAGCCTTGGACGGACTGAGGTTCAATTCCCCGTGCCCCGTATGGTCCCCCAAGCCAGGAGCGACTTCTGAGCGCATAGCCAGGAGTAACCCCTGAACGTCACTGGGTGTGGCCCAAAAACCAAAAAAAAAAAAAAAAATAGAGTTGGGAAGCCTATTAGAAAATGTCCAAATGAACTGCTAAAATATTTTAAGCTTTTTATCATGTGTTACCAGTTACCATAAATTTTGCTCATTCATTTCTTGTTGTAGCCCCATGGATTAGAGACTCTTTTTAGTTCCATTTAGAGATAAAGACTTGAGCCATAAAGAGGCTAAACATCCTAACCATGTGGAAATATTTTCTGAAGATTTATACAGGACCCAGTATAATTCTGAGTATAGTTCTATTTTAGTTTGGAATAATTCTGTTTGCTGTACTTGCCAAGTTTGGTAAAAAAAAAAAAAAAAAAAAAATGTCTGATCCCAGTATATTTATTTTCCAAATTACCTCATCAAAGGAAACTCTTCTTCATTGTTTACTCTTAAAAAAGCCAAGTTACTCTTATTCCAAAATGTGTGGTTAATTTGGAATTTGCAACTTAAAGAAGTTAATTAACGGCAGTTAGTACTATGTTGTCTGTTTTTATGTTTTCGAAGTATATTATAGAACATAAACATCTTTTATCATGGTTAAAAGAATATTGAAATTTTTGAATTGCTATTTACTAAGTATGTAATTAGCTTATATTCTACTTATTACTTTATTGCTAAATTTAATACTATTAGTGATATGTTAATAGCAATTGGATTAGCTATAATAAATGTCAAGGCTCATTGGTTTGATAGAAAACCAATTTATAAAACCATATTGTAGGATTCTCAAATATATGGAAGATTCACCACACCAAAGTTTCTTTGCCATACCATCACTCAACAAGTCCTTTTATTCAGTCCTGCCATTTCTGTGATGGCAATTACATTTTCACTGAGTGTAGGAGTTAGTCAAGGGGTAAAGTTGAACTCTGGACCTCACCTTTGCAAAATATCTGTGGTCTTCAGTCCAGGATTTACTAGTTGAGGACCAGTGGAATTTTCTCTATCTTTTGTCAGTTTAATATTAAATATGTATGTAGATTTTAAATACATTTTAATATACCACAGAATTCAAGCATTATGCACTGGCACTAGAAACTTTATAATGCATTCATATTTATACATATATACAATCCTAGTGTATAATTTCTATAAAAAAGCTATTTTAAAATAGGATTAGTATATTTTAAGCATTTTTTCTCCATATGTAGATAAGGTTAGTATTGTATATGTAGAAATACAAATGTAATATAAGTACTAAAAGCTGTATATTCCAAGTGATTTTATTGACTTAAATCTTGAACTCAGAGTTTTATTTTTTCTGTTTTAATATTTAGTCATAATTTCTGACTGAAAAGTTCAACCCTATAATCACAAAATTCCTTCTAACACGAACTCCCATCTTCAGATGGTTCTCCTAAAGTCACCTTATTCATTCTCAAAACTTACTTTGGGGAACTGTGAATCAGGAAGTGTGAATAAAGACTCAATATATATTTTCTTAGGCATATCACAATTTCACATATATAATTGTTCCCTATGAAAAGAACTACTGGGGCAGGAGAGAGAGCATGGAGGTAGGGCATTTGCCTTGCATGCAGAAGAACAGTGGTTTGAATCCTGGCATCCATATGGTCCCCTGAGCCAGCCAGGAGTGATTTCTGGCATAGAGCCAGGAGTAACCCCTGAGCGCTGCTGGGTGGGACCCAAAACCCCAAAACTAAAAAAAAGAAAAGAATTAACACATATATGTATCTGCTATCCAACTAAAGAAACTTACAGTAGTACTTTTTAAATCACCTTGTGATATCTACTTGCATTGAATTCCCCTGCTCCAATTTAGGTACCTGCTGACTTACGTCTTTTTTCTTTTTTTTTTTTTTTTTTTTTTCATAGAAAGCTTACCCTCCTATATCTACCTTCCAAAACATATATAATCCTCAATAATTTGCACTGTTTTTATTACTGTTTGCTTTAATTGTTTATTAGTCTTCTCTAGGCTACCTCAGATGTAAACTTTCTGTGTTTACTAACCATACTACAGCATATTTTCTGGTTCTAGTGTAGTCTGCTGTCTTTGTTCCCTTTATATTAGTTTCTTCACATATATGTCCCTCAGTACATGGAAATTAATATAGTCCCCCAATATCTAAATTAATAAAAATTTAAGATTTACTTTTAAGTTTTACTTTTATCAAAAAAAAACTACATACATATAAATAGTTCTGAAACTTTTAGAACTAGGTTTAAAGATAGTATGTTAGTAGACATTCTTTGTTATTTCTATTTTCAATTTATAGTGGGAGGGAATAAAGTCTGTCTTAGATTTTTCTGTAATATCAGCATACTGGTTAGACAAGTACAATAAATAAAACTAAATGTTTCTGAGATGAAGAAAAGAACAGCAAAGTCATTTGCCTATGAATATTGAGACATTAATAAGCTGATAATTTTGTCTTGCCAAGTATTCCTTTGTTTCTGGAGCACTGAAACATTTATTTTGGCTTCCAAAACTTTGTAAGGCCATGTTATTTGGGGAGTAATTTGCTGAAAATGACAGTTTATTTTATTAAGCTACTTCTTTGAAAGATACAGGATTACAGTGACCTAGTTGATTCTGGTACACTGTTTCTTATCCCTTTAGAAAGAGAAATGGAAATTTTGGAGGAGATGGAGTCTGTAAGGTCTTTATTTCAGTCTACTATAAAAGAAAGGTCTGTCTCTAATTTGTGTTATACTTTCGTTACAATTCGCTTCTAAAATATATACGTTCATTTAGTTTTGGGATTTGAAATAGGAATGTATGGTTGGAAAGTACAAGCTATGAACATTTTCCCTTTTATTGATTTTATCCCCCTTCTACACCTTTAATTCTATGTACAGTGGTGATTACTGTCCAAAATAGCACAATATCATTTTTGTTGTTGTTAATTTTTTATTTAATTAAAGAACCCTGGTTTAAAAATTATTGATAATTGAGTTTTAGGCATATATAATATTTCAACACTAATCCCACCACCACCACTGTCTAAACTCCCATTGCCAGTGCTTCCATACTCTGTTATTCTCCACCTTCCAACCAATCTTCTCTACCCATGCCTGTCACCTTGACAGGCACATTGAAGTTCAGTGATAAGCCTTGGCTCTCATATTTTCAGTGTTGTTGAGTCTGCTTTGAATATATAGCTATACCACTCTCCTACATTCCCAGAGTAAATGGATTCTAGACACCTGTTCCCCCATTACATCCCTTTTTCATCTTCTTCCTAATCACAAGCCAATTCAACTTCTGTATGCATCTTTCATGCTGACAGTTATTTTCCATCCTCCTTTCAGTATATATCTATAAAGCCCCTTTATGCTATAACATAAAAGAAGTGATACTAAAAGAAGCCATACTTCTTTTTTTTCTCTACCCCAATGCTTCTTAAATAATTGCTTTACATTTTTCTAATTCAATTACTTTTAGGTTCTTAAAACAAATACCATATTTTCCGGCATATAAGACGTAACCCCTACTTTTCCTGTTAAAATATAGGGCTTGGGCTATATTCGCCATGTAAGACTACCTCTCTTTCACCACACACCAAATGGAAAGTAAAAAATATAAGATTTTATTTCAATATGGAAATTTTAATTCAAATGCTTATGTCATGCATGTACTTAACTGGAAAATTGTCACATAAACAGGAGGCTATTTGTCATCAAACTTGTAAACATAAAACAGTGATCTACATTGAGAGCAGGGAGATGGGGCTCCTCCAAGAGCAGTTGGCTGGAGTGTAATGATTAATAGGTGATTAATGTAGTGATTATTAGCTAGAGGGAGACAGTGCACCTTCCTCTGTGTCCCATAAAAGCTGAAAGCTGGAATAAGTTTCAGCATGCAGTATACCGGCCTATACTTTTAATAAGTTTTTCATGGGTTAAAAAGGCATCTTATATGCCAGAAAATATGGTAACATTGTTGATAAGTTCAACTGAAACTTCTACTTGCTAAAAGTTAAATGGTCTATTTATGCATTCAAGTTACTGTTCTGTAAATTATAATCATTCTTTCTTATAATCCTCTTTGTTTGAAGCCCAAGTGATATAGTATAGTGGATAGGGCATTTGCCTATATCTGCTGAGCAAAATTCAATCCTCATCATCCTGTCTGTCTCCTGAGCTCACTAGGACTGATTCCTGAGTACAGAGCCAAGAATAACCTTTGAATACTGCTGGTGTGGCCTCCCAAAACAAAACAAAATGAACAAACAAACAAACAAAAATAATGTTCTGTTAACTTTCTTAATATTTTCTGATTTTTCTCCATCAGCATTTGACTTACTTTGTATCATATGTCTTGGATTTTTTTCTTTTGCTTGTTTTTTGGGGGGGCCATAGCCAATGATGCTCAGGAGTGTTCCTAGTTCTCTGCTCTGTTATCACTCCTGACAGTGCTCAGGGAAACCATATTTGTGCCAAGAACTGAACTCTGGTCAGTCCTGAACAAGATGAGCACCTTCATCCTTATACTAGTATCGCTTCAGCCCCAGTATTATGATTCTTTATCGTCTTGTATTTCATGCTTTTTGTCCTGCAGGGACTACCTGCATGGTCATATTTATTATTATGCTTTCACTGTTGCTTTACTTTCTTATTTCTCCCTGTTGTGGCCTCTACTTAAGATTTTATGCCTCTTCTCATACAGATGTGATTTCAACAATTATTGTTATATTAAGAGAGAAATCAGGATATTTTTATGACTTCCCTAAGGATGATATAGAAGTAAACTCAAAAGTTTCACAAAGGGTATAGAAATTTAAGATTCACAAAATATAAGCAAAAATGCAGGCACAAAATAATAGCAACTCATTCCATTTTATGGGTGAATGGATGACTGGGTTAATGAAATGAAGAATGACTAAGATTTTAAGATTAGTCCTTGGGGGGCCCGGGAGATAGCATGGAGGTAAGACGTTTGCCTTTCATGCAAAAGGTCATCGATTCGAATCCCGGAGCCCCATATGGTCCCCTGTGCCTGCCAGGAGCAATTTCTGAGCATGGAGCCAGGAGTAACCCCTGAGCACTGCCGGGTGTGACCCAAA
>PVKC010001459.1:0-19511 GCA_004027635.1 Crocidura indochinensis
CATCTCCCTCAATGTCAATGGACTAAATTCACCAATTAAAAGACACAGAGTGGCAAAATGGGTCAAAAAGATGAATCCAAAATTCTGTTGCCTACAAGAAACACACCTGAATAATCAGAACAATCATAGACTCAAAATCAAAGGCTGGAAGAAAATCATCCAAGCAAACAACACCCTTAAAAAAGCTGGGGTGGCCATATTAATATCTGACGACACCAACTTTATACTCAGAAAAGTGGTAAGGACAAAGATGGACTCTATGTCCTAATCAAGGGATATGTGCAACAGGAAGAAATCAGACTATTAAACATATATACACCCAATAAGAGACCAGCAAATTATCTGATACAATTGCTGATGAATCTGAAAGAAGAAATCAATAACAACACAATAATTGTGGGAGACCTCAACATAGCCCTATCAACACTTGATAGGTCAAATAGACTGAAACCCAACAAAAACATACTAGTCCTGAAATGAGTAATGGAAGAAAGAGTACTAGTAGATATATATAGGACACTCCATCCCAAAAAACCTGGATACGCATTCTTCTCCAATGTACATGGGTAGTTTTCCAGGATGGACTACATGCTGACACATAAAACATACCTCCATAAAATCAAGAGGATAGAAATCTCGCAGGCTACCTTTGCTCACCACAAGGTTCAGAAATTAGTTGTGAACTACAAAGACACACAGAAGAAACACTCTAGCAATTGGAAATTAAACACCCTGCTACTGAACAACCAGTGGGTCCGAGATGAAATCAAGAAGGAAATCAAAACTTTCCTGGAAACAAATGATAATGAAGACACAAACTGCCAGAATCTATGGGACACAGCAAAAGCGGTCCTGACAGGAAAAAATTTTAGCTCTACAAGCACACATAAGGAAGGAAGAAGGGGCATACCTGAATAACTTAATGACACAGCTCAAAAAATTGGAAAATGACCAACAAAAGGAACCAAAAATAGGGAGACAGAAGGAAATAACAAAGCTGAAAGCAGAACTCAATGAAGTGGAAAACCGAAGAACAGTCCTAAAGATGAATGAAAGTTGAAGTTGGTTCTTTGAAAAAATAAAAAAGATTGATAGGCCACTGGCAAAACTCACAAAGAAAGAGAAAAAAAATCTTGAAAACCCGTATTAAAAATGAAAAAGGGGAGATCATGACAGATATTTCATAGATCCAAAGGGTAATCAGAGACAACTTTGAGAAATTTTATGCTACTAAACATGAGCACCTAGAAGAAATGGAAAAATTCTTGGACACTTATAACCTTCCACATTTAAGTAAGGAGGATGGAGAATATCTTAACACACCCATTACCACTGAGGAAATTGAAAGTGTAATCAAACATCTGCCCAAAAAGAAAAGTCCAGGTCCAGATGGATTTCCTAATGAATTTTTTTAAATCTTTCAAGAGGAGCTACTACCAATTCTAGCCAAGCTCTTCCATGAAATTGAAAAAAATGGGAACACTCCCAAACAGCTTTTATGAAGCCAACGTCACCTTAATACCAAAACCGGACAGAGATGCTGCCAAAAAAGAAAATTACAGACCAATATCCCTGATGAATGCTGATGCAAAGATCTTCAACAAAATCCTGGCAAATAGGATCCAATATGCCATCAAGAAGATCATACACTACAACCAAGTAGGTTTCATCCCAGGAATGCAAGGATGGTTTAACATCCGTAAATCTATCAACATCATACACAACATCAACAAGAAGAAAAATAAAAATCACATGATCATATCAATAGACGCAGAAAAAGCATTTGATAAGGTCCAACACCCATTCTTGATCAAAACTCTCAGCAAGATGGGAATGAAAGGAACCTTTCTCAATCTAGTTGAAGCCATCTACCACAAGCCAATGGCAAATATTATCCTCAATGGAGAAAAACTAAAAGCCTTTCCTCTAAATTCTGGTACAAGACAAGGCTGTCTGCTCTCACCACTTCTCTTCAACATAGTACTGGAAGTTCTTGCTATAGCGATCAGGCAAGAAAAAGATATCAAAGGAATCCAGATAGGAAAGGAAGAAGTCAAGCTCTCATTGTTTGCAGACGACATGATACTCTACTTAGAAAACCCTAAAGACTCTACCAAAAAGCTTCTAGAAACAATAGACTCATATAGCAGGGTGGCAGGCTACAAAATTAACACACAGAAAGCAATGTCTTTTTATACACCAATAATGATAGGGAAGAGACAGAAGTCAAGAAGCAATCCCATTCACAGTAGTACCACACAAACTCAAATATCTTGAAGTCAACTTGACCAGAGACGTGAAGGACCTATACAAAGAAAACTATAAAACCCTGCTCCAAGAAATAAGAAAGGACACACGGAAATGGAAACACATACCCTGCTCGTGGATTGGCAGGATTAACATAATTAAAATGGCAATACTCTCCAAAGCATTATACAGATTTAATGTGATTCCCTTAAAAATACCCATGACATTCTTCAAAGAAGTGGATCAAACACTTATGAAGTTCATCTGGAACAATAAACACCCTCGAATAGTTAAAGCTCTCCTATGGAAAAGGAAAATGGGAGGCATTACTCTCCTCAACTTTAAACTGCACTACAAAGCAATAGTTATCAAAACAGCTTGGTATTGGAATAAAGACAGACCCTCAGGTCAGTGGAATAGGCTTGAGTTCTCAGACATTGTCCCCCAGACATACAATTACCTAATTTTGACAAAGGAGCAAGAAATCCTAAGTGGAGAAGGGAGGGCCTCTTCAACAAGTGGTGCTGACAGAACTGGTTAGCCACTTGCACAAAAGCGAACATAGACCCTCAGTTAACATCATGTACGAAGGTAAAATCCAAATGGATTGAAGACCTTGATATCAGACCTGATACCATAAGGTATATAGAACAACACGTTTGTTAAACACTCCATAACATTGAAACTAAAGGCATCTTCAAGGAGGAAAATGCACTTTCCAAACAAGTGGAAGCAGAGATCAACAGATGTGAATACATTAAACTGAGAAGCTTCTGCACCTCCAAAGAAATAGTGCCCAGGATACAAGAGCCACCCACCGAGTGGGAGGAACGATTCACCCAACAGCAATCAGACAAGGTGCTAATATCCAAAATATACAGGGCACAGACAGAACTTCACAAAAAAAAAGACATCTAAGCTCATCAAAAAATGGGGAGAAGAAATGAGCAGACGCTTTGATAAAAAAGAAATACAAATGGCCAAAAGGCACATGAAAAAATGCTCCTCATCACTAATCATCAGGGAGATGCAAATCAAAACAACAATGAGATACCATCTCACACCACAGAGATTGCACACATCACAAAGAATGAGAATAATCAGTGCTGGCGGGGATGTGGAGAGAAAGGAACTCTTATCCACTGCTGGTGGAAATGCTGTCTAGTCCAACCTCTATGGAAAGTGATATGGAGATTTCTCCAAAATCTGGAAATTGAGCTTCCGTTCGACCCAGCTATTCCACTTCTAGGCATATACCCTAAGAACACAAAAATTCAATACAAAAACCCCTTCCTCACACCTATATTTATTGCAGCACTATTCACAATAGCCAGGCTCTGGAAACAACCAAGATGCCCTTCAACAGATGAATGGCTAAAGAAACTGTGGTACATATACACAATGGAATATTATGTAACTGTCAAGAGAGATGAAGTCATGAAGTTTTCCTACACGTGGATGTACATGGAATCTGTCATGCTGAGTGAAATAAGTGAGAGGGAGCGAGAGAGACGCAGAATAGTCTCACTCATCTATGGATTTTAAAGAAAATAAAAGTCATTTTGCAACAATCAACAGAGACAATGAGAAGAGGGCTAGAACTTCCAGCTCACTTCATGAAGCTCACCACAAAGAATGGTGAGTGCAGTTGTAAAAATAACTACACAGAAAACTACCATAATCACGTGAATGAATGTGAGAACTGGAAAACCTGTCTGGAGTACAGGTTTGTGTGAGGTGGGAGAGAGGGAGTCTCGGGACATTGGTGGTGGGAATGATGCACTGGTGAAGGAGGTGTTCTTTACATGACCGAAACCTAACCACAATCATATATGTAATCCAAATGTTTAAATAAAGAAAAATAAATAAATAAAGCCAAGAGTGGCCATAGTGGGGTTGCATCAAAATAAGTATCCCTTCAAGTAAACAAAAGTAAATTTCTAGCAATAATAAACTAGTCATTATGGTCACAGAGCAATGTATTTAAAATGCATTTATTTTTTTGTTTGTTTGTTTTTTTTTGGGGGGGTCACACCCGGCAGTGCTCAGGGGTTACTCCTGGCTCCATGCTCAGAAATTGCTCCTGGCAGGCACAGGGGACCATATAGGGCACCGGGATTCGAACCGATGACCTTTTGCATGAAAGGCAAACGCCTTACCTCCATGCTATATCCCGGGCCCCTAAAATGCATTTCTTATGGTAAAATTAACATTAGTAAGTTTTCCCTGACAACACTTATAAAATTAACAAAACATTATAAGTATCATTTGAAAATATTATCACATTTTGAAGGATAGTTTTCAATATTCTGTGTATATTATTTCCTCATGCAAATTATTTGGCTCATAAATATGGACAGTTATCACAATATGGTCATTTTCACTTAAAAGAAACATTGATTCTCGGATTTTTAGCATCTGTCCACACCTCAACATTGCATTTAAAGCACATTTAAAATACTCAGAGCTTCTGGGATTTTTGCCTGGGCAAAACTCTTCTCTAGAGATCCACCAAATATCCATTACCAGCTGTGACTCAATACTGAAACTGCTGCTTTTGGATAGATGTAAGGTTTTAAAGTCTTTTTCTAACTTACTCCCAATTGAGAATTCAGAAATTTATTTCTGGCTCATTTCAGTTGTAAAAATAAATTGGAACTTGGGGGGCAACTAACTAAAAACACAAAGAGAAAACCCCTATAGTGTCAAAAGAAACATATTACACTAAGTACATCAACAATTCAGGTTTGGTCCTTAAGTGTTAAAAATTGAACAGTTGGATTCATTGGAGATTTAAACAATAGCTACTAATAAAGATGCAACTGGGATTGCTACAAATCTGGTGATATATAGGATGTGCATTTATTTTAAATTATTTCTACTTAGAACTTCAGGTCATTGAAGCAATAATAGTTAAACAAAATACTTTTTAAACAATGTTTGGCAATTGTAACAGCTTTGAGTCTAGAAGCCGAAATTATATCCCAAAGCAGTCACCTTACTGTGGAGAAATCTTACTTTCTCACACCTGTTGCCCTCTCCCAGGCCATTTTATGATCTAAACAAATCAAATACACACAAAGTCACATAATATGAAGGTCAAGTTCATTTAATTATGTGATAACTTTCTATTAGTGGACTTACATTTAATTTAATAAATCATTGCCAAAAGAAGGAGTATTTTTTTCATTCCCATTATATTTGTCTCAATTGTGAATACTAAGTGGGAATGGATACAGTGGTTTCACAGCTCATGTATCTGTAGCCCCTCTAGATGGGATGGGACAAGTCTTCATACCGTCAAAGCCAAGGCAATTGCACACACATCCTACAACCACCACCATGTCAATGGCCCAATTTCAGCGCTTTTCTAATGATCTTTTCATAGATAAAACTCTAGGTATCTTATTTTGAGGGTGAGAACTCTATGGTCTACTCAGACCTTCTGTACCTGTATATTTCTAGAAGACCTGACAGTAACAACCATGACCTACAATAACCTTCGTGTCAATTAATTAGTCCAACCTCATAGATTCTGGAATTCCCAAAGACCAAGGCCACATATGTGACCCTCTGACATCTCCAATTTTTGAAACTAACATCCCAATAGGAATGCAATGACTTGAATGTAAATTACCATAGAAGCTACTTAACTCAATAAATAAAGCCAATAATAATGAATACTCAACTAATAACAAATATTTTAGCAAGCCTTCAGACAATGCCTTAATGGCAACATTGTGAAATATGAAAAATTTCACAAATATTCTTATTGTGAAGTATATTTTGACAAGTCTATACAGTTAATTTGTAGCAATCAATATTAAATAAAAAATTTTGTACCTGCAAAGAATGTACCCCAACTCAGGTTGGTTCATCTGCCAAAAGGGATTTTCTTTTTTCATCTATTAAACACAGCCAGTGCCACCTCCAAAGTTTTCCCCTCAAGCTGCTTCTACCTTTTACCACTAGTCCTGACCTTCCTGCTGTCTCTCATCTATTCTCAATTTTGCAAATTTTCTTAATAAAGTAAATGACGGTGAGCATTAATGTTTTAAGTGAAGTACATGATTCAACGTGTGTACAATATGAATTACAAAGTAAGTAATCTGAGTGAAAAGGTCAAACACTATGTTACATCATTTCTATGATATGAAAAGTCTAAAAATATAAAAGTCTAAAAAGGTAAAGCTATAACAAAAGAAATATATATAGCTATTAAGAACCAACATATCAAAAATGGTTATATGAAATTTGACTAGAGTATTTGAAAGTTTGGGAATGTTTTTCTTCATATATATAATGGTGTGTATTTCTTAAAATGCACTAAGCAATGTATTAAAATAATTTATTTTTGAGGTAAATTGAATCTGAACAAAGTTAATATTAAGTAATATGATTTTTACATGTCTTCTTGAGCTGTTTTCAATTATATTTTAATAAGTATTCCATTTCTCATTTAGCCATACATTATAGTTTATGTCAAATTCTTACTGGAAAGGGCTTTACTATTTTACCACTAAAATCTAGCAAATTTGATAAAATATTTACCTTCATGGTCATTTAAACTCTGATATCTTGATCTTTTTCTAATGGTAAAATTTAAAAATGTGAAGATTGAGATATAATATAGGAGGTAAGTAAGTTACTTGCCATGCATGTAGAAAATTCTGCATTGAACCCAGGTTTCCTGGATTTCTGATAACAGATATGGTTCTCCAATATTTCCAGGAGTCATTTCAAAACAAGGAATAATCACTGAGTACTTCAGCAGGCGGTTCAAGTTAACCTGATTCCCCTTCATCGTCAAATAGTAAAAAGCAGAATTGTATCTCCTTTAGTATCCTTCCTTTCAAAGCCATAGTATATTTTGAAAATAAAGCTAAGGAAATAGGTATAATATTTGCCTTAAAACACAATTCCTTTTGTAAAGAAAGTAAAAAGCATATTCAAATTTGAAACTCCTGAATAAATTCTGATTGTGTGTGAGAGTTGAGTTGTCTTGATATTTCTTTTATTTCATACTTTGTCAGATCACTATTATTTTCCTTGTGGTTGTCATATAAATGAAGAAAATTAAGTTTATCTGAGGAATCTAAAACAAGGTAGAAATTCCCACTGAGGAGGTAACAATGCACTGAAATAGTAAGATTCCTCAAGCTCTTCTGTTTCCTTAAGAACAGGCATTCCCTTGCTGGAGATGAGCAGTTACGGTCTTTGGCTTGATAACAGGTGCAGAAAACAGATGACGACTTGGGCTGACAACGTTTCCATTTCCTTGGTAAGAATCACTTATGAAATGCCTTTAATCATTTATGAGTAGGTTTCATTTGCTGTTTGCTGCAAACAGTTTGGCTTTCTGGGTTGGAGAGCTTTCTGACATTCTGCAAACAGCTGCAATAATAGCCTTGACAATGTCATTTACAAATGAGGCACACTTGTATGAACAAAGCGATTGATACACTCTCAGCAATATAATAATGGGGCGACAAGTTGTACGGAAATAAAGATAGAAATGACATTGTGTAAAGCTATGAGAGAGGTGAAATCCTAGACAGAAGGAAATATTGCTAAAATATATCACTTCATGATGTAAACACGGTGGGGTTCATCACTGAATGATTTGAAATGGTGCTTCTGGAAAATGTTAAATACCTTACCTTTTCCTGTCACTAAGGTAGTCCCTTCCAACTGCTGGCACAACTCATTCACTTAAAATTGTTTCTTGACCAAGACTATGAGCTTAATGGAAGCTAACTTTATATCTATATTCCAAAAGTCAAGCAGAGGGATTTGTAAAATTTAATTCAAGAATGTACTCATTGCTATTATCTATTTATCTTTACATGAATAAGCTTTTACATTTTTATGTAGAAACATGAATATCCTAAAAGTGCTACCTATATGTATATACACAAACACATTAGGTCAAGTTTATGAGTCAAATTTTACACATTTAGGTCATGTTTATGAGCCAATTTTGATGCATGTACACTTCTTTACTTATCCTTAGTAAATTTGAAAAAATATACCCAAATTAGTTGAAATTACAGAATCTGAAGCATTGAGTCATCACCATTGAGGTAGATAGATAAAAAAAATTCCTTCCTTTACAAACTTGCTAAATGCTTTAGACAAGTTTCTTTCCATGACAATTGCTCATCCAAAGAATTTGAAGATGATAATAATGTCACCATTCTTGGACTTATTGGCTTATTTACAACACAACTCTAAAGTGATTTGGAAAAAAATTAAGCACAACATGATTGTTAAGAAATATTGATTGCAATGACACCTTATTTAATTGGACTCAGTGTTTAAATCCAGATGGAAAACATAATGATTATAAGAAATTATCTTATAGTGAGGTCTTTTCTATCCTTCAAAATTAAGATATGTGTAAGGCCTGTCAACAGTTTATAGTATAATAAAATTTAAAGATAAAAGACTTAGAAGATGAGAGAAGGACTGTATCTGAAGATGCAGCATATCAGAAAAAATATAGATTTTAATGGAACAGTGTGAAATGGGGCCTCAATCTTGGCCTCTCATCATACATTTATTCATTTAAGAAACAACACTATGTTAAGGGACTTGAGTGATCAACAAGATATGTGCAATCAGTACCATCAGCTTACTCAACGAGCTCATGTTAGCTCTAACTTTGCTTCCTTGCTTTCTGGTATTTTACAAAGACCATTTCTTTTTTCAGTTTCTTTAACAAAAAGGCATTTCAAAAAGATGTCTAATTAATGAAATTTTCAAAAATAGAAAAATAAATGGCCATCATAGGCAAAACTGATATCACCAAAAATAAATTTTTCATAAATTCAGCACAATTATTTGTTTATAAAAGACAAAGAGGGACAGTGATTTAAAAAAACACAGTGGTTCCAGGGTTTACTGAGTTCATCTTAGACTTAAACCCTAAAGAAACATAAGATGATAGTTCACCCAATAAAAGTAAAATGAAGGAACCCATTAACATCTGATAATATGACCTTTATATTTTATCTTTGGGTTTGAATAAATGATAACCTCATAGAGAGGGAAATATTTCTGTTGGGGTCTTTGTTTGTATGTTTTTTGAGGGGTGTCACATCCAACAGTGCTCAGGGATTTCTCCTGACATTGCACTCCAAGATCAATTCTGGCAGTACTTAAGGATTCATATGTGATGCTACGGATCTAACTAGGGTTGGCTGCATTCAAGTTAAACACCTTTAATAAGGCCAGTGCCATAACTGCTATAATATAGCTTTGGCTTATAGAGAGAGAAATGTGAAATAAGAATCTTCATTAGGTGGCCAAAGCTATAGCACCACAGGCAGAACATTTGCTTTGCACACAGGCAATGACCACAGTTTGATACAAGGCATCCAATGTGGTTTTGTTAACTTGCCAAGAGTAATTTCTGAGCACAGAGCCAGGAGTAACTCCTGAGTGTCACCAGGTGTGTCCCTCACCCCCCCCCATTTATTTTCATGGGAATGAAAAGATAATACATTAGGTAGGATGATTGCCTTGCATAAGGCCAAACCAGATTTAATTCCTAGAATCCCACATTTTTCCCCAAGCATCATCAAAAGTAGTTCCTAAATGTATTAACAGAATTTACTCCTGAGCATCACACAGAAAATCATCAGAAAAGTTAAATTGTATTTGTTATTAGCATAGTTAAAATAAATTATTCAAATATATCAATGAATGAGTTTATTACTTAAAAATTTACTAGTAAACATGAAAAAAATTAATTGCCCATTATTAGAAAGCAAATATTCTTAAAACAAATTAAAAATAGTTTTAGAGCTATCTAAAAATAACGGGAATGAAGTAAACCTGTATCTTCTAATTATATTTAGAGCAAGCTAATCAAAATTGTCTCTTAACTTACATCTGGTTGTTATCTACTACATCCTGGCTTCATGCACATTTTTGGGTTCTTACTAATGTAATTATGTATCTAGTGAATAATCTCATTAATACTTAGAGGATACATACCAACTAATGATATTTTTGAAATTAGAAAATTATTAATGACTCCTCACCTACTTCAAAAAATGTCCGGGCCCTGTATATATTAAGAAAAGTAATAAGAACTGGGCACACACATTTTGCTTTTATATAATCCACATGAAAGCAAAATGAAATCAGTACTATCAGATTATCTGAAGTTTTAATATAGTCATCTCATTCAAATTATGGCATTAGTTATTAAGTTGGGAAATTATCAAGTCTCAGTACTCTTTATTTTTACCCTAGTACTATACCATTTTCCCTAAGCAGCAAATTAGGGGAATGAAGTAGATTATTTGTCTAACAAATGACAATTAGGGAGAATAATAAAATAAGTCCTGGAGGGAGCAAATTATAAAAGATGGCACATTTAGTCAAAAGTTAAAACCTTGAGTTTTTGACCTCTACTCATAGATCCTTTGTTAATTTTGACGCTGCTTCAACTTTATTTAAAAAATTAAAATAATAGAGGCATCCATATTCTTTGTGCAGTAATGGTCTCATTGTCTTTGGGGCTTTCTGATAGTAGAGGTTTATGGTATTAGTTTGTATTCAACAGACTGGTCCTAACTGCATCATGTTATGTGCTCCTCTGTGAAATATCAGGTATCATCCCTGAGAACAGAACCTAGAATAAATCCTGGGCTCTACCATGTATGACCCAGGTCTCTTTTCAATTAATAACCACTTTTTTTAATTCTATGAAACAAAGTTTTTAAGTAAAATTTTCTTTGTAACTGCAGATAGCATGAAACATGTCTACGTCTTATGGTTTTAATCTATTTCTTATATGTTTTTAATATTTTTGTCCCACTGAAAAATTGTTCATAGATTGATTAGATTAAAATCTAGAGTAACCAAACTTTCTTTTCCTCCTACTGTGGGAACTATTATTTCTTGAATAAAAAGAAATGTTTCACTGTGTCTTAAAAAGAAATATCTCAATATTTACTGGAATTCAAATTGATGTTTCCCTTTCATCTGAAATTGCAGTGTAAGATATATTCAATTGTTTAAAAGTTCAATATTATCATTTCTATGCTTTTTGTTAATGCAAAATAAAAACAGTATTAGAAAAATGTGCAACTAAAGTAAATATATATTAACATACACACTTTTTATTTATATGAATATTAGGGGGGAAAAAGCATTGAAGAACCATATAAAGACTTTTTCTAGGGAGGCCAGCTCTACCAAGGTACTGGGGTTAGGGAAAACCCCATGCCAAATAGCATTCTCCCTAGCTGGGAGAATGGTGCTGGGTGACCTGACAGGCCTCCAGCCGTTCCCTTATTTCCCACTGGACTCTAGGCCTGACCTGAGTGCCAACTCAGCTGGACTGCTGTGGGTTCAGGTGGACTCCATTAGGGGTCTCCAGGCTTTCCCTGCCTTCCCTACACTAGGGAGGAGGAGCAAAGGGAGGGGCCAGGCAGGTAGCTGGTTTCCGGTGCCTTGATCCTGGAGGCCAGCTCTACCCAGGTATTGGGGTTAGGGTACACCCCGTGCCAAATGGCATTCTCCCTAGCTTGGGGGGGGGGTGCTGGGAGGCCTGGCAGGCCTCCAGCTGTTCCCCTACTTCTCTCCTTTTTTCCAGGTCTTCCCTGGCTGCCGGCCCATATGGACTCTATCGTGGTCCTCTGTCTTCCACCTTTGTCTCACTACACTAAGTGGGGGAAGCATTGGGTGGAAGGTGGGCCAAAGCAGCACTGGTGTATGTGTCTACATTCACTGGTATTTTTTTCCATTGGTCTCCATTTTGAAAACCATACCATATATATTCAAAATAAAAATGGGAGGATGGACTCTCAGTCTGGGAGGAGACTGCTTTGCATGGTGGTACCATATATATTCAAAACAAAAATGAGAGAATGGACTCTCAGGCTAGGAAGTGGCCAGTACTTTTTTTTATACTTGTTCACTCTTAGCAGCTTTATGGCCTCTTCCTTTCTTCACTATAACTGCGTTTGCTAGTATACTAGGTTTCTGATTAGTTCCCATATACAGTGATTATTGATTCCATTCTCTCAACTTAGATTATTTTCCCCACATTTTATCCCTTTGTTATTTGTTAAATAAGGAAGTTAGTACATGAATTGTTAGATAAGGTATTTTGGTGAAAGAGTCCCTCTCTATCTTTCTTTCCCTTTGTTATTTGTCAAATAAGGAAGTTTGTAGAAGTCTCCCTCCATTTAATGTTTATATAAGAACCAAGTCAATTGGTTGTTGGACTTGTTCTAGTAAGTCCAAGTCTTGTGAATTGTTCAATAAGGAATTTTGGTGATAGAGTCTCTCAGTTTAATTCTTGTGTTTGAACCAGGCCAGGGGGATTGTTGGACTTGTTCTTGCAGTCCCCTTATGCGCTAATAACACCAGGTGGCATTCTTTCTTTTTTTTTTTTTAATATTTTTTGTTTTTTTGGGGGGCGGGGCACACCCGGCGGTGCTCAGGGCTTACTCCTGGCTGTCTGCTCAGAAATAGCTCCTGGCAGGCACGGGGGACCATATGGGACACCGGGATTCGAACCAACCACCTTGGGTCCTGAATTGGCTGCTTGCAAGGCAAACACCACTGTGCTATCTCTCCGGGCCCCAGGTTATTTATACATACAAATAAGTTCTTATCTAATAAAGATGGGAACACACAAATCTTGTGGTGCAACAGAGCCTTACAAACCCTGAACATTGACATGATGACCTGGCACAGGCCTCAGAGGTTTGGGTATTTTCCAGTTACACCTGAACCAGAGAAGCCATCTATGAAGCATCCAACATTGCTTATGATGTCACCTGGAAGCAATCCTCTACCAGGGAAGACCCTACTGCTGCTCTGACATTGATTTACTCAAAGGAGTCTTCCCTTAACACTGAGAAGACTTAAACAACAACAACGACTTGCATACTGGATAGGGCTTTCTGCATTGCCTATTAATTGCAAGTTGAAATTAGATGCCACTCCGCATCATCCTGACTTCATTGTAGGATATACAGATGCCAGGACCTTCTATACAGAAACGTGAGATCAACAACAAAGACTGAAAAATATAACTGTAAGGCACTACGGACAATGACCGAGATCGGAAAAACTAGTTTCCCTGGAGCCTAGAAATGGTCTTATGTCAGGAAACTCCAGGGTTAGGGTCTTCTGTACTTTCGCCAAAATTTTTCCTTCCCATGAACTCCATACTTTGGTGGACCCTTGCAAACGAAAAAAAAAAAAAAAAAAAGGAATATATGCTTGGGAATAGAGAGGAAGGGAGGACAACACTGGTGGTGGAAAGACCCTCATTTATTGTCACTGTGTAGTTGAATAACTTGAAAAATCGCAAATGGTAATGTATCTTGAAAAAACTGACTGTGATGCTGTACAAGCACATACTTTCCACAGGAAAAAACTGTTAATTTCTAAGTGTCGTATTCCCTATGTCAATTAATAGGTATTCTATCAAGGCTTAAAGAATTTGTGACATGTGAATTTAGATTAGCATTGTATGTTACCATATCTTACACACCTAACCTGTTATTTATCTAATATTTTCACTGTTATGTACCGCTTTTCATCTCAATAAAAATGTCACTTGATTCAAATACTGTTTATAGGAGAAAATTATATGATTAAATAGTACCAATGAAAGTTTGGTTTGAAGTTCCAGTGCTTTGAAGCTCATAACAATGTTGTAAAAAAAAAAAAAAAAAGTAACTCTACCAAAGGAATAGATGTCTATATTAAAAAAAAAAAAAAGACTTTTTCTGATCTCAAAACTATGAATGAAAATGAGGTGGCCAGAAATCTAAGGGACAGTTTTTCTTCAAATGATATAAATACTATATTTTATAGTGTTACTATAAAACTTTTCTCTTGGACTAAAAACTGGCAAATGAATTTTCAGATAATTCTACGCATTTTCCAAAGAAGATGTGTTAAAAAAAACATTCAGAATGACAAGTTTAAGCCTTCTTTTTTATTTTTGCTGTATTTCATTAAAAATAAAATTACAGATTCTTTTGCAAAATTCAAGTAATGAAAGCATTGTTTCCATCTTTCATGCTACATTGATCTTCTAACATTATATTTATTGCAATTCCCAATACCTTCTATGCACTTGAGTTGCTTAGTGAATTTCTATTTTGGTTCTCTTCTTAATTTTAACATGCCGGTTTTTTTCTCTTTTCTGATGTTCACATACTAATAATTGCGAAAATGTTTTGTTGTTCATTTTTTTGGTACTTCATATTTCTTCTTCAGTGCTGACCATTGCTTTCTAATCTCATTTCATTTCTTTGAAAATGCAAACATTTCTAGACTTAATCTGTATGAACTACCACCTCTCTCATTATTTCACCTATCAAATATAACTCTATTGCTTTTTAAGCAATTCTTTATGTTCAGTGTTTTCTCCTAAGTTTCTCTGTTCACTGAATCCTGAATCATAAAGGAATGTGTATAAATTTTTAGCTGTTCATTTTTACCACAGTTTTGAAGAACAGGGGAATAAATATTTTAAATAGAATTTTACTAATATTAGTTATAAATTTAGGAAATATCTAGTTGTTCCAAATCCTAAATTCAATATTCAAAGGATTAAAAAGATGACTCAACATGTTAGAGTGTATGTTTGCATGCAAGATGTGTATATTTGAGCCAAAAGTGTATGTTGCATGCAAGAGGCCCAGTTTTAATCTTCTGTATCTCATTGTCCCTTGAGCACTGCCTGCAGTGACCTCTAAGCATAGTAAGGATTTGACCCTGAACACTGAAGAATAGACACTTGTAGTCAAAAATGTCGTTTTATGTGCCTTTTAAGTCTTAGTATGTATGTAAACAACTATTATAGTGAGATTTATTATTTTAAATTTCCTGTTAAAATTTCCTGATATTTCAAATTTCTCTGATAAAATTTAAGCAAATTTATCAAATTTATCTCAATTTGATGATATGTTATTTTATAGCTTTATTTGACCTTTTGTGGCTCAAATTCTTGCATTGTAACTTTTTAATATATTTATATCTATATACTTAGTGAGATAATTATAGATTCATAGTTAGTTTCAAGAAATGATACATAGGGGCCCAGGAGATAGCATGGAGGTAAGGAGTTTGACTTTCATGCAGAAGGTCATCGGTTTGAATCCCGGTGCCCCATATGGTCCCCCGTGCCTGCCAGGAGCAATTTCTGAGCATGGAGCCAGGAGTAACTCCTGAGCACTGCCGGGTGTGACCCAAAAACCAAAAAAAAAAAAAAAAGAAATGATACATAAATCCCATGTATTCTAATCCTGCATTTCCTCCTAGTAAAAATATACTACAAATAAAAATATTTACAGTAACACATATTACATCAAAATACTGTGTACAGCATCCCAGCCAAAATGTCCACAGTGACACATTAAAATTATACTCTTATTCTAAAAGCGATGCCTCTTACTGACTTCTATATTTATATCCTTAAATTCTGCTAACATGTTTAAGCTTTGTTATACATGCAAACAGTGAATGGGTTATTTGAGCATCAGCATATGAAAATTTATTGAGAGCTTTGCATTTATTAACACTTGTACCTCTTTAATGCCAATTAGCAACACTTGCAAATTGTTTTATCAGACTGACCATACTATTTTACACTGCTTTTTGTGTTTGGTTTATTTGGGGGCTATACCCAGTGGCTGACTAGACTTACTTCTGGCTTTGTGCTCAGGGAACACTTTTAGTGGCTTTGGAGAATCATATGGGGCTTGGTAATTGTGAACCTGGGCAGCAGATGCAAGATAAGTGCCCTACCCACTGTATTATTGTTCTGGTGTTGTCTATTATTTTCCTAAGGGCAATTACCTACACTAGATTTTAAATACCTAATCTACCTGCTTCCTCACCATGAATTAGTATTATAGCTCTATATTTCTTTTATTTTTTTCATATCATGTATGGGTAATGCTATCCTGTGGCAGTTACATACACATTTTCACTGTGAATAATTCCCTAAAGACATTGAACATCTCATGTCATTTTATTTTGGTGAAATGACCCTCCATCATGACTCTGTCTCTGAAGAGAGGGTAGGGTTTGGGTTGGCAGAGATCAAATAAACATTGACGCTCTTTATTATATGAGAGACCACTAACTTGAAATCATGAGCTCTAACCCTGCCAGGTTGAAAGAGAACCCCTAAGACTTTTTAAAATTTTTCTACCTTCAAAATAGATTGTTATTATATATTGTTGAATTTTGAATTTTGACAACCTTTTATGTATTCTTTTCCTTTTTTTTTTTTTTTCTTTTTTGGTTTGGGCCACACCTGGTGACACTCAGGGGTTACTCCTGGCTATGCATTCAGAAATCACTGTTGGGTTGGGGGACCATATGGGACGCCATTGGATCAAACCATGGTCGGTCCTAGGTTAGCACATGCAAGGCAAATACCCTAACACTTGCGCCACCACTCTGGCCCACACCCTTTTATGTATTCTAAATACTAAACTTTTTGTTGGATATGCTGCCATTAGTTTCCCCTAGTCTATAACTAGTGTTTCCATCCTTTAACAACATTAATAATAAAGCTTATTAATATTTTCCTCAAAACTTATAGCTATTTTTTCACTCTCTTAATAGATTCTTCCAGGAATCATTTTGTTTTTAATCTTTTAATGGGCCTAGAGTGACAGCACAGTGTAGGGCATTTGCTTTGAAAACAGCCAACCCAGGATAGACCTGGGTTCAATCCCCGGCATCCTATATGGTCCCTGGAGCCTGCCAGGAGGGATTTCGAAAAGCAGAAGCAGGAGTAACCTCTGAGAGCCCCCAGGTGTGCCATCCCCCCCCCAAAATATATTAGTTCTATACTATCAATATTTCTTTGAATAGACCATAGTTTTATTGATTCATTTTATATTTCAGTATTTAATATTTTTATTAATGTATAATTTACATTATCTAGCATTAATTTTGAGATTGAATAAGATAGGAAATTTCATTCAAGTTTAGTTTGCTTATGTTTTTTGAATTTCTAATTGTTCAGCCTCTTGTTAAAATGATATCCTTTTCAATTAAATTGCTTCTGAAGCATTGAAAAAAATCATTGTTATAATTATATGGCTCTGTTTCTAGGTTCTCTAAATTCTATTGATTGGAGTCTCTTTTCTTCTACGTAAACCAGAATATATTGTTTTATTTTTGTGACCATAAAATAAAACTTATAATAGGCAGACAAATTTATTACTTTATTAATTTTTCAAAATAATTAAAATTGTTTTAAATAGTTTTTTGTTTGTTTTTTTTTTGGGGGGGCACACCTGTTTGATGCTCAGGGGATACTCCTGGATAAGTGCTCAGAAATTGTCCCTGGCTTGGGGGGACCATATGGGATGCCGGGGAATCAAACTGCAGTCCTTCCTTGGCTAGCGCTTACAAGGCAGACACCTTACCTCTAGTACCACCTCACTGGCCCCGTTTTAAATGTTTTTACTTTAAATATGAGCTATAAAATAAATAATATTATATCCACAAACTTTCTGATCACATTTAATAGATTTTAACTTATGTTTATAACTCAAGGGAAAATTTTCACTAGTGCATTATCTAATCCCCAAACAGTTTTTTCATTTATTTTAAGACTTTCTTTATTGGTGTTTTATAGTTTTCAGCATGTAAATCACATTTTGATAGTGTTGGGCTTAAATTGTAGAGGGTCTCCCAAAGCAATGCTAAGATATCTCAAGGACAAGAACCATTTATACCAGCTTGGCAGTGCAAACCAGTTATTTCAGAGATACTTTTTATTTAATTGTTTATTTTCTTTCTCCTTTCTCCTTCCTTCCTTCTTCCTTTTTTTCTTCCTTCCTTTCTTTGTCCCTGTCTTCTCTATTTCTCAACTTTTCCTTTTTTATCCCTTTCATTCTACCTTCCTTTCTTTCTTTTTTCTTTTTTCCTTACTTCCTTCCCTCCCTTCCTTCCTTTTTCTCCTTTTTTCTTATTCATTGCTTTCTCTTTCTACTTTTCTTCCTATCTTTCTTTGTCTCTCTTTGTTGCACCCTTTCTCTTCATTTTCTTTCTTTTCTTGCTTCCTTTCTTCTCTGGCTTCTTTCTTTCCTTCCTACCTTGCTTTCTTCCTTTTCTTTCTTCAGTTCTAGTTAGTATACAGGTTACAACATTGATTTTGCTTTTTTAGGGATACACCCATCGATGCTCAGGTCTTACAACTGGCTCAATATTCAGAGATCAGTACTAGCATGAACAGGTGGCCATATAAGATGCTCCAGATCAAAGCTGTTTTGGCTGACTGCAAGGCAAGTATCTTAGCTTTCCACTGTACTATTTCTCCAGCCCATTTCCGCACAATTCATGTGGATTTTCTACACATCAAGTTAGATCAAATCAAATAGATTGGTTTAAAAAAACTGTAAACACTTTGATTTCTTTCTGATATTAATGCTATTTTCCACTTCTTCCTTTTCTTATTTTAGTCTATGTTCAAGTACTTAGAAAACTGTTTAATAAAAATAGTAAAAACTGTCATTCTTTTCTTGTTTCATATCTTAGAGCTTAGGAATTTGCTCTATCACTATATACATATATATAATATTAGCTAAAATTTTATTAAGAAATATGTTGTTGAGTTGGATTTTTATTTTTAAAGAAATGATTTTGATTTGGAGCTGAAAAATTTTTTATTTAATATATTTTTTTATTTTTAATTATGAGAACAAAGATGCAAAGAGAGAGGACAAGGTAAGTTTACAGTGGAAGGACAATCACAAGTAACATAATTCTCAGAAGAAGTCCCCTTGCTGATATGTTAACTTTAAACTTTCGGCCAATGAACATTAAGATAAGTAAAACAGAATCCATGTACAATTACTTTGTTTGTCAAGTCCCCAGATTGTAATATTATAGTTATAATATTATATAATTATATACATTATAATGTTTCTTAACAGCACACAAGGCTATCTAAAGCCATAAAACTTATGTAACTCCTTAAACATTAGAGGAAAACTATTTTTTAAAATTTCCATGTACATGCATATTAGTTTAAGTTAACCTCAAAAATTTAAGTGGGTTTTTTGTAAGGATTAGAGTCAAAGAAGCACAGTAAAAAATGGTGTTAGAGTGGCAATTGTTGTTTGCATAGGCCCACCAAAATATGAGGGGCATGGAAAGAAATAACCTTGGCCTAAATACAAAGAGACCCTATCCCTGAAGTTTCCTGACATAAGACCAACTCTAGGCTCCAGGCAAGCTAGATAGTCCAATCCAAT
>PVKC010001459.1:19611-50545 GCA_004027635.1 Crocidura indochinensis
AGGGGCATGGAAAGAAATAACCTTGGCCTAAATACAAAGAGACCCTATCCCTGAAGTTTCCTGACATAAGACCAACTCTAGGCTCCAGGCAAGCTAGATAGTCCAATCCAATACATTGTAGTGCCAACACACTATTATTTTTTACAGTCTCTGTTGTTGATATCATGTTTCTGTATCAAAGTTCCTTGTATCTGCATATCCTGCATTGAAGTTAGGATGGTAAAGCGTCCTCCTGCCTCACCTCATAATTAAAGGGCAATGCATGAAGCCCTATCCTGTAAGCAGGTCCTTGTTGTTGTTAGTCTTCTCAGTGTTAAGGGAAGACAATTCTGAGCAGTTCGACTTTTGAGCAGTGGTAGGGTCTTCCGTGATAGAGGATTGTTTTCTGGTGATGTTATAGACAACTTGGATGTTTCGTGGATGGTTTCCATGGTTCAGAGGTGAATGAATAATGCCCTTTCTTCTGAGGCCTGTGCCAGGTCATTATGTTAGTGCTCAGAGTATAAGGTCTCTTTACACTACAAGATTTGTGTGTTCCAATCTCTATTAGATAAGATCTTATTTGTATAGATAGTAATTTCCCATTTTAATGTGCCTATGCAAAAAGGAACAATGCCATGTGGTGTTATTGGCGAATATGGGGAGAACACGAACAAGTCCAACAAACTCAATGACATGGTTCAATCAAAAGCATTAACTGGGGGATTCTATCACCAGAATTACTTATTGAACAACTCATAAAGAGAAGAAAAAAAAGTGGTTAGAACCGTCTTTGTCAAGAGAATATTTAGTAAGAATTATAGCTGTCAAAGAAAAAAAAAGAGAATATTCAAAAGAAATTCGTGTCCATTGAATGTCTTTTGAAATAGTTCAGGGTTGTTAAACACAACACATGGTGTTGGTCTGTGATTAGGATTGTGAAGCACTGAAGTTAAAAAGAGTAATGTGGGTTAGTGGTGTTTGGAACACTAAGAGTAAAAGAGTAAAAATTAAGCTTTGTAGGGGAGTGGGAAAGGCAGAATACAAGTAGACATTCCGGATACACAAACAATAACAAAAGGATGGGGAATATTCTTAATATATGCAGTGCGAGCGAGGGCATTAGCCCCCCGCGCGGTTTCCACCCCAGGAGGCCTGGAGGCCGGGGGGGCCGAAGAGGGGACAGCTAGGAGCCTATCAAGGCCCCCAGCACACCCAAGTTAGAGAGAAGGCCTTCCACATGGGGCTTCCCCAAACCCCATGCTGGGTAGACCATGCCTCTAGCTCAAGAAAGGATAGACAGTGAGCCAGAAGCCAGGATCCAGCTGCTCCACACCCTGGGCTCTTCCCACCCCAGAGCTAGGGGAAGGGCGGGGAAAGCTTGGGACCCCATCTAGGAGGGGACACCCCCCCAAACCCACCTGGTCTGGCCACCTGGAGGCCGGGGGCCAAAGAGGGGACAGCTAGGAGCCTATCAAGGCCCTCAGCACACCCAAGTTAGAGAGAAGGCCTTCCACATGGGGATTCCCCAAACCCCATGCTGGGTAGACCCTGCCTCTAGCTCAAGAAAGCTGGAGCTGAAAATTTATAAAATAATTTTTCTTTGTGTAGTTGTCAAGATTGAACCCAGAGCATCATACAGAGCATTGTACATGCAAGGTATGTGATCTACCTGAGGTCTATGTATGGAAAGTTTAAAAGATTAGATGTTCTTTCTACACTGATTTATATAATCATATTTTCTTCTGTTGTATATTAATATAATAATTACATGATATAATTTCATTATGTCAATAGTAAAATAATAAAGATTGACCAGAGGTTAATGGTTATTGATGATGGAGAGGTTAAAAGGCACTTACTGTCTAATGGGAATAAGGTTTCACTTTGACCTAATAAAAAGGTTTGAATTGACAAAGTTATTAATACACTAAGTGGCATTTAGTTCTACAGCATAAAATCATTAATGTCATTTTATATTAATTAATTGGCCATTGTATCTCTAGATTTCTTTAATTTTTCTAAGTACAGGCTAGCACTGACTAAAAATAATAAACTTAATGTCGACTCTATGTATCATTAGTTTTAATTTGTGTTTTGAGTAAAAAAGTATTTTATACATCTGAAATAATTCTACAGATTTAAGATGTATTATATTTACATGAATACATTGTATTTATCTGCAAATGTTTATTACATCAATGTATAAATTAAATTTTTGAGTTACAATGATTACATTTTTCTATAATTAATTGCGTTTTTAATTTTTTTTTTTTATTTTTTTACTTTTCGAGTTTTGGGTCATACCCGGCAGTGCTCAAGAGTTACTCCTGGCTCTATACTTAGAAATCACTACTGGCATTCTCAGGGGACCATATGGGATGCAGGAGTTCGAACCACCGACCTTCTGCATGTGAGGCAAATACCTTACCTCCATGCTATCTCTCAGACCCCAACTTTAAAATTATTTTTGTTTTTACAGTATATGTAATTCATATATTGTGATAAAAATATATGTACATCTTTTATGTTTATTTAATACATAAGCCTATATTTAAATATATTTCCGATATATATATATAATTTGAGGTGAAGAATGGGTGATGTCCAAATATACTCAGAACTTATTTTTTTGTTCAATAATCACTTCTTTATATGCATGAGGAACATTTGCACTCTGGTGTTCAAACGAGATTTGACAACATTCAAGGCAAGTACCTTTATTTACCATTGTACTATTTCAGCAGACTTAAAGTACGATTTTTATATTGTTAAATCCACATATTTATTAGACTTGAAATTATTTTGGAGAATAAAATATCCTCCTTTCTTTTACTGTATCTAAAATGCTACTATGGCTTTGTGCTCTAAGGCATTTCATCAGCTTGTCTATTTTTGGCTATTCGTGTATAACAGAACTTTATTTTTCAGAGTTCAGCATTTTGAGAATAAACACTGTAGCAGTTCTTATTGTTTTTTATCATTTGACAAACTATTTCAAAGAGTACGTTTATTTAACATGTGTTATGTACCTTGATTCCCCATAGACCCTTCGTTACTTGCTTCTCTGATTTTGCAAGAAGTTTGAAATAATCCTGTAACAGGTTCAGCATCTGGGTTGTATGGTATAGTTATTGAATCTACTGGTAAAATCACTCATCCCTTGGGTTAATAAAACATATATATAAAAAGGAGTTGGATGTATAGAAACTGGGAAAAAACATTTTAAGAATAGGTCAGTATACATAGTAAAGAAATACCTTTCCCCTGGCCCTCAATTCTATTACTATTTTTATAGACCTGGATATTTTTGCTATATATTAGATACCAAGAAAAGCTATTGTATAATATAGACAACAGAATTTTCTAAAACAATGATACAGCTTGTCTTTTAACAATATGATGTTCAATAAAATATTTACCATTGTAATACATTCACTTCTAGACTAACATATTATATTAATGATCAAAAAGTAGCAAGTGCAAACCATGTGGCTAAGAACAGTTCTCATATATTTGTATTTTATATATATTTCATACCACAGTATTCCTGTGTATGGTGCTTGAGTCATTTTTATTTAAATAAAATATGATCTAAAAATAAAAATAAATTTTCAAGAGTATGTACCTTATGAGAAAATAAGCTTGATTTGTTAAGCTGAGAATTTAATTCAAATTATACTAGCTCTAGAAAACAAAGACTCCAACCTACTATTTTCAGTCCCTCTCTATTTTCTAATATTACCAATAATTTCCTTATATGTTATATGGAATCATTTGTTTAAAAATTGTTGTATAGGGGCCAGAGCAATAGCACACTGATAGGGCATTTGCCTTGCACGTGGTTGACCCAGAATAGACCTTGGTTCGATCCCCGGCATCCCATATGGTCCCCCAAGCCAAAACTATTTCTGAGCGCATAAGCAAAAGTAACCTCTGAGCATCATCAGATGTGTCCTCCCAAATTGTTGTACAGAATACCACACATTGACTAAGTAATGAGAATCTCATACTGTATAGTGACAATTCATAGAACTGTGCAATTGCAAGATGTGTTGGAGCCAAATTATTAATAGTCATTCTATTAATAGAATATATAATGAAACTCACTCAGATTTATGGTTTGTTACAATATATGTAGTATGATTATAAATATATAATTAGAAAAAATTCTCTTTAGAGTAAAAGAAGAATAATTAATAAATAAATATGAATAAGTCTATTGAACATAATTTAAAACCATAGGAGTCATCTAAGACTCTTCTGTCATATTTGCTATTGTCATCATAAATCATCTCCTTAAGTCAACCAGAGTTCACCGGCTTACTTTGCTGTACCTTTTCTAACATGAAGAAACTTCTCTTATTCTGGACCATATGCAAAAAACGCCATCTTATATTTTTACTGAGTAGTAGTACTGAGAGTAGGGTGTTTGTCTTGCATGCACCAAACTGAAGTTAATACCCCAAACACTCTAGCCTGAGAGGAGTGATCTAGGTTTCAATATATACATCTTTCATATATTTTGTGAACTTGATTATATATTTGGAGATTATTTGAAATCTAGTACTTTTATCATTTTATATATAAAAAGGCAACTAATTCATATGTACTGTTTTTTTTTTTTTTAGTCAGATCTTATAATGTACTTGTTCAGGTGGTTTGTACACTTTATACCAATGGAGGTAGCCTTGAGAAAAAAGTAGTACCATCTCTCTGTTTGATTCACCTTAATCACCTCTGAGCACCTCTGAGCACCTCTACACCTCTACACCTCAATTAAGCCCCAAGAGTAGAGTCAAGGTACATCTTATTCATACATTTTTTGCACAGAACAAGAATAGCTCCCAACTGTCCTAGTTCTCGGGCATCCATTTGGATGGGGTGAGGAATTTATATTTGTGTGAAAGTAAAGCCAGGTCTAATTTAAGCATAGGCATTCCAGGTTATTGTCTCTTGTAAAAATAACAATAATTTAGGAGGATGCACAAGACTGTTTCTATTCAGAGATGTGTACTTAATAGTGAGGATAGAGAACAAGACAAATACATGCTTCAAAGAGAAAACAACAGCTTAAAAGCAAGCTAGCCAGCAAAAATACCTGCTCAAAGGAAACAGTGGTTTGAAAGAATAAACCTTGAATGGCTTTGGGGGATGGTTTATATACAATTCTCTAAAAGGTCTTGGCCTTAATTTCTTTGCATGCATTAAAGAGCATCAGTGTTGTCCAGTAGTTATTTCTCTAACTGCACTCGCCACTCTTTGTGGTGAGTATCATATCATGATCCTGTCCTTCCAGCCCTCATCTCTATTGTCCCTGGGCATTAATACAATGTCTTTTAAATGATAGTGTTGCTTTAGGAACTATTCGGCATATGAGGAAGATTATACATAGGCAAGAATGAGAGCCAAGACTGAGAATTTTTTGACACGATTTTGCTAATAATAATTTTAGGATGTGTGCCTTCAAAGAAAAGATATATAATCACTCCCCCAGAGAGTTTTCTATCTGAATGATATTGCCTTTCACGTGACTGACCCAAGTTCATACTGGCATCTCCAGATGGTCCTCAAGCCTGCCGAGAGTGATTCCTGAGGGCAGAGCCAGAAATAACCCATAAACACTGCCGGCTGGGTGTGACCCAAAAACAACAACAGCAAAGATCTGAATGCTATATCTAATAAAGGTCTCTGTAGAAGTAGAACCTAATTTCTGTAGGGAAAATAAGAGGAATGTTTCTAAAACAATTTTCTCACCACCATTACTTTACCAAATGGTTTTCTTTTAATAAACTTGGTGATTAGCAAAAACACAGTAAAATTAGAAAATAATTTTGGGGAGTAACCCCAAAAACACTTTTATTGGTGAGTCCAAACAGATTGGTTAACTAGAAAGAGTATTCTAATGTTAATAATTGTTACCTGCAAAGTTCAGAGAGAAATAAAAGCAGGTTATCTCAAGGAAGAACTGTAAACATCTCTGCTATTGGAAACAAGGAATGTTTAGATCTGTGACCACTGTCTGGATTCTGCTTTCAATGTCAAGGAAATATCCTGGGAATTAGTTTCACTTTTAACCTTAAAGAAGGACATGATGGTCTGCGTGCTAGGCCATTCCTACCATATAAAAGGTCTGAGAACATGTTCAGCTTATCATACTCACACAATCTTTGCATCTTCACATTGGCCAAGACTGAATAACCCTGATGTGACAGGTAAAGCATTAATGACTTTTTTAATATGACCAACCTGTTCCATCCTTGGTCAGTCCCCAAGACTGACTTAAATGGGGAGATATTATTTAGACCTTTATGTAAACCTATAAGAATACCATTATGACCTAGAGATATTGAACTATAAGCCAGGTATTAATTTTATTTATCATGTCATTCTGAAATAATTATAATATTTCAAGCATCAATTAAATAAATGTTTAAATTGTTAAAATTCACACATTTTAAAAAAACAAAAAAATAAATAAAAAATAAAAAATTCACACATTTTCATTATGATTATAGAAGATTAATATAAAGAAATATATTTTGTGCAAAAATGTAAGTTCCTATATTACTGGTCCTATACTACAGAAACATAGATGCTGCTGATTATGACTTAGATAATTCTGTTTAGATTACTATTTACTACTTGTTTTTGAAGCCAAGTAGGAGAGATAGTCCAGTGGATAAGGTATTTGTCTTGCACACCACAGGCATCCTCTATGGTCTGTCAAGCACCAACAGACATGAAAGCAAAGCCAGGAGTAGCCCATTAGTACTGTTGGTTTTGGCCCAATAGACAAAAAAAAAAAAAATACAATAATGTACTGGGTATCATTTTCTTGGCAACTCAAACTTGAGTCACTTTAAAAAATTTAAATGCACAAATAGTCGATAAGTTTGTTTAAAATTAATTTAATATCAACAACATAAAACTAAGAAACTTCATTTCTTCTATTACCTGTTTAAATTTTTAAAAATAGAATAAAGAATTTTTATATTAATGAGATAGGGAATGACATAAGAAAGTTTGGTGTCCAATTTTATGTCTTACTGATAAAAAGTGAATGATTATTAAAATTAAAGTTGAAATGAAATAATGAACAGTATCTAGAATTTTTTCCTTTACCTAGGGTCTTTTTTTCATTTGAATCACCATCCACAACTTATTCCCTTTACACTTTTTCCTTTGCTCCCAAGTAAAATTAAATTTTAGAAAAAAAGGAAAGCCGTTATATTGTACCTTATATTGCTATCTCTGTTAGTAGTTGGTGAAGTAATATATTGTATTTTCCCTTTAAAGCTGAGACCCAATGTCATATCATTTTTAGTGAATTATTGCATTTTTATGCACACAGAGATATCTCTGAACAATAAAATATATTTCCTTGAACATCTGAACTATATTTAAAAGCATGGAATGAGCATTGTATACAATACTTCCAACAATACAATATCCCCTTAATGCTCAGGCCCATAATAAATGCAATTGACAAAAGAAAAATTGCACAACATGTAAATACCACCAGAGGAAAGATAAAATATTTTATTAAGAACTTGCAATTTAAAAGAACCTTCATTCTATATTTGTGAACAAGGAGTTAAGATATGAAAATATATTGATCAAAAAGTAAATATGTTCCATTCTAAAAATAAGTCAAATGCTAAAATAGAATTCACTATCTATACCACTAGTCTCATAACACTGAGGCAAGTTGATAAATGTATAAAAATTATGTTGCTAGGTTTTTTCCTGAAGATAATGATATGCATAATTTATTTATTTTGAGGACATAAATAATTTATTACATATATTATCAATTTATTTTTAACAGTAAAAGTTTTAAGATTTTCATTTCCTTGTAAATTAACTAGTTATCTTGCTATAAGTTAATGGCTCCTGATTGAAAACTTGGGAACTGAATTAAAGTAAAAGAATTATCATTTACCAAAACAAAAGCAAACATATTCTGGATCAGATATTTTACTCAGCTTCCTCATGCTCCATTACCTACAGAACAACACTGTGGTCTAAGAGAAAGAGACATACACAGAGAAGAATGTTAATGAAAAGTAACTCTAAGTTTCTGATATTCAAACATTGTATAATAAATTGGGACCTCATCTTTACTGAGTAAACACTATTTGTTTAATATCCAAATACTAATATTAGCCTGGATACTAAAGAAATTTTCTTTGTATTCTGGATGAAGTTATAATATCTACTGAACACTTTATCTGGATTACAAATTGTGAAGTAATACACGTGCTTTTCTTGTAGCTGATATGGTTTTCATCCCCAACAGCCCATATGGATGTGTGGTTCTAAGTACAGAGTCAGAAGTATTCCCTGAGTGTTCCAAATGACTGAGTTTATAATGTCTGGAGTAGTGTGTGTGTGTGTGTGTGTGTGTGTGTGTGTGTGTGTGTGTGTGTGTGTCTATGTGTGTGTGTGTTTGTGTGTACAAGATCACAGACAAAGTGGAGGGAAAAGGCTATATATACTGTATGATTTGTCTTTTAACATTATATACATGAAATCTATTGTTAGAGTATTGTAAATTGCAATGCTTTAAAATGTACAAATGATTTGTTTTAAATCAAGGTTACAGGGCCCGGGAGATAGTATGGAGGTAAGGCGTTTGCCTTTCATGCAAAAAGTCATCGGTTCGAATCCCAGTGCCCCATATGGTCCCCAGTGCCTGCCAGGAGCAATTTCTGAGCATGGAACCAGGAGTAACCCCTGAGCACTGCCAGTGTGACCCAAAAACAAAAACAAACAAACAAACAAAAAAATCAAGCTTACCCTTAAAAAATGGACTCACAATTTCTTTTCCAGAAACAAAAGAAGACATGGTCCTTGATGAATTCAAGAAAGAGCTTCATTTAAACTGAAATTTTTTTTAATATGTGCTGCATATTAGGATTAATGATGAATAGCTCTAAGAGCTCAATATTCTTTGCATGTGGGAGGCCCATATTTGAACCCAGGCACTTCATGAGCACTGCCATAGTAAACCCTTACAGAACTATGAGTTGACACTGGCATCTTCAGGCATGGCTAAAAATCCCACACCCCTTCCCCAAACACCTGGGTCATGTTTAGACTGTACTTTGTCAAAGTTAAATTTGTGATAGTCGGGGGCCGGGCGGTGGCGCTGCAGGTAAGGTGCCTGCCTTACCGCGCTAGCCTTGGACGGACCACGGTTCGATCCCCCGGTTCCCATATGGTCCCCCGTGCCTGCCAGGATCAACTTCTGAGCGCATAGCCAGGAGTAACCCCTGAGCGTCACTGGGTTTGGCCCAAAAAAACCAAAAAAAAAAAAAAAAAAATTTGTGATAGTCTAGGGGAAAAAAATTTTGGCTTTTCTTAAAGTATTCACTGAAACCTTAGAGCACTATTTCATAATGTCTGCAGCAAATGATTTAAAGGGAAAATTATGTATGCTTATACATAGAAATATGGAGCAAATATGGACAATGTTTATTAATGAATAAATATGAAATATAGAGAATTGTCCAATATACTATTTTTTCATGTTCAAGCTTGATATTTTTTAAAATAAAAATTATTTAAAGAAAAAAAGGGGGTAGAGATAGCATGAAGGTAATGCGTTTGCCTTGCGTGCAGAAGGACGGTGGTTTGAATCCCCTCATCCCATACGGTCCCCGAAACTGCCAGGAGCGATTTCTGAGCATAGAGGCAGGAGTAACCCCAGAGCACTGCCAGGTGTGACCCAAAACCAAAAATAAATAAATAAATAAATAAGCAAATACATTAATTAATAAGTAAAAAACAAAAATAAAAAGCAGCCTCAATTTCTCTATTCTCAAGATGTGCAAAACTTACTATATCAGAAAGTCTCTCTATGTAGCCTACTATAAGATAAGATGGAGTGTCAGACTAAAGTAAGCACTTTAAAATCAAGCCTATTTATAAATTCATACACCTATATGTTTATATATGGTATATGCTTATATATGATATATTCATATATCAGATATGTGTATGTAAACATGTATATCAGAATTTCTCAACTGAGGGCACTGTGGGTCCCCAAAGTAATTTAAAGAGTCCACAGGTAAAAATTGTGCAAATGAGAAACCATGCAAAACCAATTCATAGGAGGAATCACAGGAAGGAAACAAAGTTGGAAGAGACCTGATTGGAAGAAAAGAACTGGTGAAGATATATCTAACACAGATATACATCACATAAATGTATATGTAATTTACACATCAAGGACTAGATATATAATATCCAAATATATAGAGAATGAGAACATAATATACATATATATGTTTAATTAAATTTTAAATACTGGTTATTTTAAACTTCCTTCTGAAATTTTCTTTTTGCTTTGTTCTAAGCATTGTCAAATAAATTGCAAAAATTATATTTAACTAATTTGTAATTAAAAGTTCACAGCATTCTAATACTAAAAACATGGTTTTGTACGTTGATAAAATAAGATGTACTTTAATAAAATGTCATATATCTAACATTTAAAAACATTAATTTTAATGATTAGAGAGAGTTAATTTTATCAGTAAGAATGGATTCTGGCATATATTTTGTTCAATTAACTAATGGTTATGAGTTGAAGAAAGAAAAGACGATTAAATTATAACTTTCAGAACATGATAATGAACAACGTATGTATTATTGCCAAATTTACTTATTTATAATTGGATTTATATTTGGTCATCTAATGAGAAGACTTTGACCCTTATGAATTATAGTATTTATGCAGATTTATTCTAAAATTGATAATGCAAAATTTTTCCTACTGCACTTTTTGAGCAAAATAATTGAAAATTTATGCTCATATTATGTAGCTTTTATTAAATTCAAGGGCCATGACAAATCATATATAAATTTTATTCAATATAAAGCAATTTACACATATCTATCTTTAATCCTTACTAATATTTTCTGAGGTAATATTTTATTCCTATTTTATAGGTGAGGAAAACAGAAGTATGAGTCAGGTTAAGTAAAAGACAAGTAAAATTTAATTATCTAATCCCCTTGATCAAACTCCCCTTATATTTATATTTATAGCATGCATATAAGTAACATGAAATGTGAAATCAAGTTAGGAACAAATAAGAATTTGTTTCAATGCAGGTTTAAGGACGAATAGCATTCAATATAGAATGATTAATTTGGGGGCCAGAGAGATAGCATGGAGATAGAGCATTTGCCTTGCATGCAGAAAAATGGTGGTTCGAATCCTGGCATCCCATATGGTCCCCTGAGCCTGCCAGGAGCGATTTCTGAGTATAGAACCAGGATTAACCCCTGAGTGATGCCGGGTATCACCCAAAAATCAAAAAGAAAAGATAAATTTTGCTTAGAGATATAAATTATATTCATAAAACAACAATTAAGAATGGTAAAAAAAAAAGTGTAAAAGATAATTGTCTTGCATGGCAAACCTGGATTAAATTCCCTGCACTCCCACATACTGTATGGCCCCCTGAGTTCACCAAGAGTTAAGCCTGCACTCAGTCAGGAGTCAGCCTTGAGCATTGCCAGGCAAACCACCCGGCTCCCACCCAAAGAAGTAAAAAGAGTGAATGACCAGAGAAGAAATAAAGTGATGGTCTGGTTGATTTATAGGTAGTTACAAATGCTAAAAAAATTATTGTGTTTCTCTATGTATTATGAGACTTGTTTTATATTAATAACACATCACATTTAAAGTCTGAGACAATATCATTAGGCTAAATTCAAAGTGTTGCATACATTTCTAAAATATTTAATATATTTCCTTCCTTTATTCTTTCTTTCTTTCTTCTTTCTTTCTTTTTTCTTTCTTTCTTTCTTTCCTTTCTTTCTTTCTTTTTTTCTTTCCTTTCTTTCTTTCTTTCTTTCTTTCTTTCTTTCTTTCTTTCTTTCTTTCTTTCTTTCTTTCTTTCTTTCTTTCTTTCTTTCTTTCTTTCTTTCTTTCTTTCTTTCTTTCTTTCTTTCTTTCTTTCTTTCTTTCTTTCTTTCTTTCTTTCTTTTATTTTTACTTCCTAAAGTAAGCTCACATTTTTTTTCTCATAGGTTCCTTTAAAGGCAGTGACAGCAGATGAAATCCTTCTCACATTGTCAACATTTCATTCTACTTTTTTTCTTTCTCATTATGTTTACAGTGCTCTCATTCACAAAATGAAGAATAATATCCCTCTCTAAAGTTTATTCACAATTGCAAAGACTCTTTTGTCATGAAATGTAGCATAGTGTTTTTAGATAAGAAATTAGGATAACAATGTCTTTGGCAGGCTGGAGAGATAGCATGGAAGTAGGACATCTGCCTTGCATGCAGAAGGATGGTGGTTTGAATCTCAGCATCCCATATGATCCCCTGAGCTGCCAGGAGCAATTTCTGTGCATAGAGTCAGAAGTAGATCCTGAATGCTGCCAGGTGTCACCCCCCCCCCAAAAAAATGTCTTTGAGGACATTGTTGTCAACATCAAAGAATGAGGTCTAAAAATGTAGAATAATAATCAACTAAAGGCAAAACCATCTAAGACAATGAGAAAATAAGACACAGATATATTATCTAGAAGAAACTTTGTTCACATTAGTTTAAAAAAATTAACAAAAGAAAACAAAAATTGCATACTATTCTATCACTAATAAAATAAACTGAAAAAGTTACATCAATTTTAGAGAAAGCAGTATTCAGTGCAAGGAAAATTTTCAGGGACTAATAGGATTTTCTTTCCTATGAAGATATAACAAATGTAAGCCTGTATGTACCTAATAGAATAAATATATATAAGACAAATATTATAAGAGAGGTTCTCTGCAAGAAACACAAACCTATTCTTATAGTTTAGCTTTTTCCATACCATTTAAGTATTTAATAATTGACATAAACAAAAGCACATAGTTGAATTTAACACCATTATCAATCCTCTTGATCTAAATATTATTTACAAATGATTTACTTCAATAACAGCAAACTGCACTCTTCTCAAGCCTACATGGAGCATAAATTGAGATATATGGCATTCTAGGTTGCTAAGCATATATTAACATAACATTTATTAAAATATAAATAATTTAGAATTTTTTCTCAGACCACAGTAAAGTTAAATTGGAAATGTGTAACAGAAAAATAGGTAGAAAATTATTAGTATTTGAATATTAAATTACATTTCTAGGGGCCAGATCAGTAGCGCAGGCCATAAGGCGTGTCTGCCTTGTGCGCACTAGCCTAGGACAGACCTCCTGGCGTCCCATATCGTCTTGTAGGGCTCGGAAAACCCCAGTTTCCAGCTGCCCAGCGCAGATTAAAGAAAAGACTGAAGCCCAGCAATAATGCAAGCAAGTTTCGTTTATTATCTGACTGCCAGGGTCCGAAACATACTCATGGCAGAGCAGGGGTTTTGGACCCCTAGACCTTAAACCAGTCAGAATTTATAAGAAATGGGAATGAGCACTGACAAAGGAGAACTGCGCCCTTCAGGGTGGGGGTGGTTGGGCCACACAGGACCTCAAGGGCGGGTGAGGGTCACAACACAGGAGCTGCAGGAGGCAGGAAGGCCTAGAGAAGGAAGGCCTGGAGGCAGGGAGGACCACACAGGAGCTCAAAAGCGGGTGGGTCTCACAGATGCTGAAGGGTGGGGTCAACAGGAGCTCAAGGCTGCAGGAAGCAGAAAAGCTGGAAGGCAGGGAGGCAGCTTCTGTAACTTGACAGATAAGAAATATGCAGGCAGGCAGTTAGAAAAATCAAAAAAACAACTTATGGTTAGAGTTTAATTTATATCCTATTTTAAAACTTTCATTAAAAGTATGTTTTTCACTTCTTTCAGTCTCCCAAGCCAGAAACAATTTCTGAGTGCATAGCCAGGCGTAACCCGTAAGCATCACTGGGTGTGACCCCCCAAAAATAAAAAAATATACATTTCTAAATTATGTATAAGACAAATATGTCATGAGAAAAATATGTTAAAAATACATAAATGTAAACACCAATTAAAATAGTTGAAATTCAGTGAAATTAATACTCCAAGTAATATTCAGATGGAGACTGATTACATTAAATGAATATATTACTAAAGAAAGTCTTATATTACAGTTAATTTCTTCCCAAGAAACTAGAAAAAAAAAAAAGCCTAAAGCAAGAAGAATAAAAAGACAATAAAATATTATGGTAGAAACAGAATAATAGAGAAAAATCAAGGAAGCAAAAGTTAGTTCTTTGAAAAGACAAATAAAAACGATATACCATATATTTATAATAGGCAACTGCTTACTCTTTTCATTAGTCTATTCGGTGTTTGAGCAGAATTTTCTCCCTTGTAAGGATTTCCTCCCTTAGTCTATTCCCTCGTCTAAGCAAACTAGTAAGACCGAATATTCTTCCTAGCAGCTTTTACTAAAACTGATTTCAGTGACAAATAAAAATGGTACCTATCAGATTACTGCAAGCATGCTAATTTCCACTCAAAAAGTTCCTACTATTCCTACTGGTTTTTTTCTATAATGGGAACATATTTTTTTCTCTTTGATTTGAGACGAATAGCACTTGTGCTTTTTTCTCACTATTAGAATTAGCTTTTTGTTGTTGTTGTTGTTTTTTTGTTTTTGGGCCACACCCAGTGACGCTCAGGGGTTACTCCTGGCTATGTGCTCAGAAGTCGCTCCTGGCATTCACGGGAGACCATATGGGAACCGGGGGAATCGAACCGTGGTCCGTCCTAGGCAAGGCAGCAGGCACCTTACCTCCTGCGCCACCTCCCGGCTCCCTAGAATTAGCTTTTTTCCAGTGCAATCTCATCTAAGTAAATTTATTTTTTGAAAATAATTATAAAGTATAGGAAAGTAATAGTGTAAACTACCAAAAATAAATATCCATAAAGTTGATAATAGATGAGACTGAGTAAATCCTAGGAAGGTACGAACTCAAAAGAAAGTTCAAGCAAGGAAAAATAATCTGAAACTCATAACAGATTCTGAATGAAGAACTTATAAACTTCTAAATTATAATATATTAAATATTTTAGGCAAGACACAAGCAAAATTAAAAACCTTGAATCAAAATTAACAAAATGTGAACAGGAAGGATGTCTGATTAGAACAGAGGGAAAATATAAGGAGTGATATTAACATTTAAGGAAGGTCTCTATTTGCTAACATATGCCAGGAAGCTATTTCCTCCCCATTGAGCTTCGAAATTATAGGCCAGGAGTTTCTCTAGGGGGCACTTCACACTTGTCTGCATGAGGAGGTACCCAGCTTCAACTGATTGCCAGTTTCTTGGCAGTCTGACAAGAAAAAGAAAGAAGAAAACCATGTGCTCACAAATTGTAACATCTAACTTCAGCAGAATACCATGAATTGGTAAAACACACAAAGTAATCAGTATATAGAAAGAGAATTCATTGAATGACCCTGTCACTTAGATATAGAATTCACAGTAAAGTCATATAGGAAAGCTGACATCCTTTAAAGACGGTTCTGAATATTCAATGGGGGGGTGGTAATGGGTTGAGAACATGTTCCTGTTTCACCTTAAATTTTGTTATAATCTCCAGTTAGCACCATGTCATTTATGCATTATTTTATTTACTATTTTCTACCAAGTAATGAATTCTGTGGTATTTTTTCATCTCTGGAGGAATAGATATAATATTCTTAATGAACACTGTGTGTATGATTTAGAAAAATGATGAAGCTGTTCTTCATTTAAATAAAGAAGTACTGGGGCTGTAGCGATAGCCCAAGCAGTAGGGCATTTGCCTTGCACACATTAACCTAGGATGAACTGCTGTTCGATCCCCCAGCGTCCCATATGGTCCCCAAAGCCAGGATCATTTTCAGAGTGCATAGCCAAGAGTAACTCTTGAGTGTCACTGAGTGCGGCCCAAAAATAATAAAACGGGGGAGGAGTACTATGACATTTTTCTTTTTATTTAAACACAGTGATTACAAAGTTATTCATGATTGAGTTTCAGTCTTACAATTTACACCACCCTTTACCATAAACATTTCCCACCACCACTATCCCCAGATATCCTCTTCTCTCCACCAGCCTTCCTCTGTCAGGCATTTCTCTCTCCCTCTTCTCTCTCTCTGTATATGTATATATATACATATAATATATATTATATATTATATACCCTCTGTCTCTTTTCACTCCCTGAGTTTTACTCTTAGACACTGTGATTATATATATATATATATATATATATATATATATATATATATATATATATATATATATATAATCATTGTGTTATCCTTAATTTAAGAGATCACAACATTTTGAGTAAACACTTAAGTGCTATGCAAGTCGAATTCCAGGGAATTACCTCTCTTCCCCCAGTACTCCTATACACTCACTATTCAAACATCTATGTAGTTACTGCTGTTATAATTGATAAGTTTTTATTTTATTGATTTACCAATTAGTACCCAGGGTTCTAGGAGTCCATTCAAAGTGATACTCAACTGAGTCAATAACTTAATGCTACAGCAAAATGTAGTGCTAGGGGACTTCTGAGCCAGAATAACAATGCTTTGGAGGTATTGTGGCTACATCTGGAGATATTTGGTTGCCATGTGATACCACAGATTAAAAAGGGTGAGTATCATGCCTATGCTATTTATAGTAATTCCTGTCTATCTTCTGGAATTTGCTATTGTAATTTACTAATAAAACCAACTAACCTTACATTCTTTGTTTGGGGGCCATGCCCTCTGACACTCATGTTCTACTCCTCGCCTTGAATCTAGATAGAGATCACTCCTGGGAAGTGAGGTTTGTGGAGCCAAATGGAATATAAGAGATTGAACCCAGTTTGGCAGAGTAAATAAGGCAAGAATCCCCACTGTACTATCACTCTAGCCCCTAATCTTAAAAATTTGAATCTACAGACTGGAGAGAGAGTAAAACAGGATGGGTCCTTGCCTTCCAGATAGTCAACCTGAGTTGGCTCCTCAGCTGGATCCTAAAGAACCCTCTGTGCCATGATAGGAGTAATCTGAGTTCACTGATAACAGCCCTGAGCACAATCATGTGGGTTCTGCACAAATCAACATTTTTTCTTTTAGTTTATACATTGCCATTTATGTGGCTGGCAGAAAACAAAAAGGGATTCAGAAAAATTTGAATTACACACATCCATTCACAGTGCTATTGACATGCTTAAGATGGGAAAAGATCTTGGGAAAGCAATAGAATTCTAATTCGTTTTAGCAGCAGAAAAAGAATGAGAAAATGGGGAACTTAGTTCCTAAAACTGAGTTCTAAAACCACAAAGTAATGCAGCCAACTAACAATATATGCGGACTTGGGAATGAATTATTTTTTTTTCTAATTTTTAACAAGAACTCATTGTGATTAATGTATTGACTCCAACTTATGATACCTAAGTCTAGAATGGTTAGTTCATCTGTTTAAATTTGAATGCTGTTTTAAACTGTTTAATCTGTGTCTGTCCTATATAGTAATGGAACACAGTCCTTTTCAAGTTCTTCAAGAAGAACATTTCTACTTCAAATTCAAGCACATAGTTATATCAATTTACGTGTAAACAAGTAGTTTACATGTAAACTGCAGTGTGTGACCCAAAAAACAACAACAACAACAACAAATAAAATTGATTCACTAAGTAAATAAAAGTAAGCTTACAAAACTTTAGCTTACCATATGGGGACAGCAAAGAGAATGTTGGGTGATAAACTGAGGATATACTGATAAAATGCCAAAGGAAAATAGACTCTGGTTCAGAACTGGTTGAGAGTATTTTATTGGAACTTTATAACACATGACACCTCAAAATTTGTTTAAAAATATTTTAAATAATATATAAAGTGTCATGGGTTACAGTGACAATAATCTTTTATTTTAAAGATTATAATATCTTGAGGAAGGTCAGTTGTGTGATCAGAAAGCCAGGATTACAAGTCACTCATTTACCAAAGGAACTAACAAAGTAGCTTAAAAGACTCAATACCGGTAGCTTTAAGTCCAGGTAAAATTGCAGAGAGGATGTTCCCAGACCTTAATGCTGCGCTCTTGAAAAGTAAACCAAGGGCCAAAGCCATAGCCCAGCTGTAGGGCACTTGCCTTGCACAAGTCTGATCTAGGACAGACTTGGTTCAATCTCAGGCATCCCTTGTGGTCCCTGAGCCAGGAGTGATTTCTGAGCACATAGCCAGGAGTAATCCCTGAGCATCAACTGTGTGCCCCCCCAAAAAAAAAGTAAGCCAAAGAAAAATTGACGTGATAGCTTACTTGATAGCTATCAATAAGATGTCTCATTGGTTTTGACATCCACTCTTGTCAATTCTTAGCACTTAATGGGAAAAATTAAAATGTTTGGAAAACATTAAAAAATTAAAATTATAATGTTTGGAAATAAAAATAATAAAACAACAGAATAAAGTGGATTATTTTCTTAATACTAACAAGCAAAAATTTACTATAAGTTTATGAAAAATTTCATAGTTGCATCATTCTCTTTGATTTTTTTATGAAACTGGGTAAAAATTTATATACTAAAGTTTAAAAGCAACTGTTTTTATGTAAAGTACCACTTTAGTGATATCATGAGGGAGACAAAGAATAGCTCTCAGGAAAATTTCTTAATCTATACATTCTAAAATATTGCTATATTTTAGTATTCTTGGTGGTAAGAAATGATTTAATTCAAAAATATTAGATTAAATTTCTTTATTAATAAATTGCTATGCAATAAAATAGTGTGATGATTATGCTAAAGGATACCAAATTAGGCTAGCAATATCTATAAGAAAAAAAGAACAAAGGGTTCCAATCATCACTTTTGTTACCCTCCTCCAATGCCAAATGCTATCTCACCTAGATGGTGAGACCCACCCACGGCTGGGAGGGGTCTGTGGTTAGTAATAAAAGGGTTGTCTTGGTAATAAAAGGGGGAAGGGAGAGGCAGGTGCAACAAGATGAAGGGAGGGTAGCTGAAGAAGGCTGCTTAAAAAGCTTAGCATAGAAGCCACGTGGAAAAAAGCTTTGTGATAAATTTGGATGTCTCCTGAAATTTATCTGACTGCTATGGATAATTTTTTCACTATTCTTCTGAACCTACAGACCTGCTGGCTGAAGGGACTGCAGGTACTGGGTTGAGCCAAGAAAGATCTCACTACCTATCCACATTGCTGGGACTCTTTAAACAATAATAAATACAACAGCCTTCAAAATCAATAACTCCCTAAAGTTGTACAAATCATATAATTCCTACATTTTTAATGCTTCTAATCTTAAAGGCAAGAATTTATTAGATACTTGGTATAGGATAGAAGTGAAACAATTGGGGCCAGAGAGATAGCACTGAAGGAGGTAAGGCGTTTGACTTGCATGCAGAAGGTCCGTGTTCAAAATCCCGGCATCCTATATGGTACCCCGAGCCTGCCTGGAGCAATTTCTGAGTGTAGAACCAGGAGTAACCCCTGAGTGCTGCCAGGTGTGACCCAAAAACCAAAACCAAAAACAAAACAAACAAAAAAAAAAGTGCAGTGAAACAATTTTTATGAATATCTTTTCTTATATGTTATTCTTCACCTGTTTGGATATTGGTGAAAAGTCAGCTTGAATCCATTATGTGTCCAACCACAAGATTAATGTACAACTGGAAAACCCTTGCAAAGCAACCCCTACTTATCTATATAAAATAAGAACTACAAAGAAGAAATTGTTGTTCAATGCTATATCCCTAGCGGCTACGTGATATCTGTTTTAAAGCAGAGTTACATAAATTACATCTTCAGGAAGTCAGTCAATTGACAAAGCAGACCTGCCAAAAGTTTGTTTTCATGGGGACCTGGGAAACCTCTATATACTCTGCAACAAAGTAATTTTTTTCCTTTAATTACACATCTTGATTACATATATGATTATGATTAGTTTTCAGTCATGTAAAGAACATCCCCTTCACCAGTGCAATCTTCCCACCACCAATGTCCCAAATCTCCCTCCATCCCACCCCACCCCCACCTGTACTCCAGATAGGCTTTCCAGTTCCCTTATTCATTCACATGATTATGGTAGTTCTCTGTGTAGTTATTTCTTTAACTGCACTCACCACTCTTTGTGGTGAACTTCATGAAGTGAACTGGAAGCTCCAGCCCTCATCTCATTGTCTCTGAGGATTGTTGTAACAAAGTCATTTAATAAAAAATTATTGCAGTGACATTAGCAACCTCAAAGTTATCAACATATAATAAGAAATATACTTTTTCTGTTATTTTTCCACTATAGGCAATTAGTGGTCATTGTCTTATGTTTCTTCTTTACATTCAGGATGACATATCATCACATTTGTTGTATCTAGTTAATAAGACCAAATGAAAATGGGGAAGACTGCTTTCTTGGTATGCTAATAAAAGGTCCACACTCAACAGTGACATATATCAACACTGCTCTCATACTTTGCAAAAAGTCATCATACAGACACACTCAACTGTAAGAATTCTGGACATTTAATTAGTATCATGTGTTGGGTATATGTAGTTAACATCATTAATAAGTAGCTTTTAGCAGGAGCAAGAATTGGTGCTCATTATGGTATATTATAAAAAAAAAACAAAGTCTATTCACAGGACAGTGAATCAGATTACAGATAATTTCAAACACAGAAGTCTTGTTGAATTTTCACTTAGACCTAGATGTATGGCAAGAGCAGAGAGAGGTGATAAAATAAATTAATGAACCTTTCAAAAAAAAGAAAGCATGTAAGCCATAAATAGCTCCCAATTCATGCTTCCGTTTCTCATTGTTTCCTGTGTTAGAAAGAGGAAATTGTATCTAGAATAGAATAGAATTTTTGACAGTTATATCATCACTGGAATTTCACATATCTAATTTTATTTTGTAGTCTTCTGAAAAAAGATATAAGAATTTTCATAAACTCCATGACATACAACACATGCATCTGCCTTTTGTTAAAGGCATACTCTCTCTACAAGGAAGTGTGTGAGTGTGTGTGTGTGTGTGTGTGTGTGTGTGTGTGTATGTGTGTGTGTGTGTTTTAGGTAACTAGTTATATTGCTCAGGATCAAGAGACTCTTCCACATTAATGCGATTAACCAAACTCAGAAATATTGTAAGAACATTTCATTTCAGGACCAATTTACTAACTTTACAGGAAATACGAATATAAGTGACTGGGAAGAAGTCATTCAGAAAGAAGTTAAGACACATGAAATTTATGAGTAAGCATTTGTGAACTAATTACTATCTACACAAACTATGATACAACAGGTAGAACACTTGCGTGATATACGGCAGACCCAAATTCCATCTTTGGCATTTCATATGATCCTCCAGCAGTGCCAGAGATAATTCCTGTGGTGTGGATCATTGAGTGTGGCCCAAATACAAACAAACAAAAACAAAACAAAACAAAATAAAAACCAAAAATTAAATCACAGTCTAACTTTTGGTTGCCAGAAATAAGAATATAATAGCTGGAAGTTTTTATTTAAAATATTTTAATTATTACACCATAATTATCAAGTTGTTTATTAATGGAGTTTTTCAGGCTTTTAATATTTCAACATCAAATATATCACTACAGTGTCCTTCTATCTACCAATATCTTTTATTTTCCACCTACCATCCAAACCTGTTCTCTTAGCAGGGCCAAAATAACTTAAAAACAAATGCAAGAGAAAAGATCAAAAATATTTATCAATAAAAGTCAATTTGTTAAAATTGTTATATCCCACAATGCTGTGACTTAAGTTGCTTTCTGAAGATTTACTGACCTGGTTGGTGCTAGTTTTAGCTGAAAGCTTTTAAGTATTTAAGAATCTCTGAAAAAAACTAAAGTTGAAATTTTATCAAATTCATAATTTCAGTAAAAAAAAATTTCTATCAGCTAGTTATTGCAATAATGGGGGATAAATATTAATGCATGAAGTTTCAATATAACATATTATATTTAAATATAATCTGACATAATATCTTCTGATATAAGGTATCAGAAGGATACCAAAACTAACACAAATATTTAATATATATATAGATATATGATATCTTGTTGAAGGAAAAAAAATTATATCTGACTCTGAATGTATTATGGAAAGATTTCCTGTCAAAGGCAATTTTAGGACACTCAGTAAGAACATTCAAGTACAATACAAGAATAATCAAAATAATGTTATTCTTTCAGGTTATATATAGAAAATGTTTCTACCAACGATATTTGGGAGAATTCCTACTCTTCATATCTGCCAAACCCATTTATTATATAGACATATGTAATAAGCCTTTCTCTCACCTAAAATAGCATTACCTCACTGTCTATTTTTAAGTGAGATTTTTGTCTAATTGATTTTATCAACCAGATTCACAAAGAGTTATTCACAAAGAGTTACTCTTTTGGCATCACTTTTGTTTAATATGTACTGCTTTCAATATAATGGAATAAATTAACTATTGCTTTTATGCTAAAGAAATTTATTTTTTTTAATATCTTTATTTAAGCACCATGATTACAAACATGTTTGTAGTTGGGTTTCAGTCATAAAAGAACACCCCCCTTCATCAGTGCAACTTTTAAAACACTGTGGCGGGTGAGCGATAATTGAGTAGATAGAATACTTTTGTAGAAGGCCAAGTTTCAAACAAGTTTTATTTGTTGGTATTCTATTCTGCCCCTGAGTCCCAGCAGGAATGAGCCCTGAGCACAGGAATCTAGAACCCATGTCTAGCACCTAGACACAGGCACTACACATCTAGGCTCAAAACAAAAACCAAAACTAAAACAAATCAATCAGCAAAAAGAAAAAAAAGAAACATTTTGTAACATTTCCTTAACAAAATCTTTTACTTTCAGTTAGTTGCTTTCCTAATCTCTACATAAGCATGTGAGTTTTAGATGACATAGTTTTTATCAGCTAACAATAGAGACCTTAGTTATCCTGTTATGTTAATTACTGTCCAAGTATTCTTTATCTGGCTTTTCTGTCTCTTTGCAACAAGGCAAGAAAACCTTTGGTTTTCTTATGCTAATATTTGGCTTACAACTTCTTGTTATAGAGAACATCTTTAGTTTAGTTCCATTATTTTAAGTTTAGTTCCCCATTTTTTGACTAATTACCCTTGTTAATAACCACCTGGACCTATGTAGCATAGACTAAAAAATAGATCAGATAAAAAAATAAAGTAAACCTAATAAAGACCCTATTTGATCACCTTTCAGTAGCCTTTATCATTCCTTTTTATGCTCTGCATACCAGGTACCCCATATAGTTGGATGATATATATATTCAAGAATTTAACTGCCTCACTATTTAGGGTTTTGTATTTTTGATTTTATTTTGGACCACAACAGGCTCTATTCAGACTGCAGTTCTGAACAAAGAGGACACCATTTTCTAAAGGCCATATGTCAGGTCTTTTAGTTTCTGAGAAGGGAGAGAGATGCCTATTAATAAGTACCACATGGTTTAATCCACATGCTAGATTTCCTGAAGTCTAGTTCCATTAACATCGCCAGAATTTACCGGACAATACCAAGCAGCCTATCAGGGAAGGACAGAAGGGAGCAGTGAGAAGGTACCCCTAAACAATAGTTAATCATTTAAAGATCATCCCAAAGCTAAAACCTTCCTATATTTTTTTCTCTAAATAATCCTCTTCATGACCTTGCGTGGTCTCATTTTCTTCTAGAGATGACCCTGATCAGTCTATTTGAGGGCTATTGTAAAATGGATTAAAAGTTTGTTCTGCTTTACTCCAGTTGTATGGTCTCATCCTTTGACTCCAGACCCTATTTCACTACTCTCATTCTGTTCACTTACTGTCTAAAAGAAGATAATGTCTACATATATTAAAATAGTGTGGAAACCTTCACTAAAATAATTAAATTAGAAGATTTAACACAATTACTGATGCATGTACATTTTTAATAAATGGACAATCAACACTGCTACCCTGACAACATAAGATATTTCTGAGGAATAGATTTTATGTTCTACTCATTTTGCAAAGCTTTACCATCACCTAAATTTTAAAGGTACTTATTTTTAAAAGTAAATGAAAAGGAAAACTACTACCTTTATAAGTTACTTTTCTTACAAATTGTTTGAAAGTTTTATATTCTAATGTCAAATAAGTAGATTCTTAGTGGTTATGTAGTAGCTGGTCAGCTTTCTTGTCATAGATGCAAATTAAATGTGAATTTTTTTCTATTGCTTACTGGCACAAAACTTAAAATAGACACATTGATTATTGAACTACTAGCTTCTATCTTGTATTTAATTATGGTCAGAACAGTGTTATTGGAAAACTGATGATGCCCTTAGCTCGAGTCTTTTTTAGTCATTTTATCACATTTTTATCACATTTTATCACAGAAATTGAATGGTCTATAATAAAAATATAATAAAGACTTAAACATTAATTCATTTAATACTATCATAAACAATAGAAGGGAGTTTTTTACTTCCTTTAATTACATTTGAATCCATTAAACCACCTGGTGATTAATTTTTTCTGAAGTCACCACCATAATCAAATATTGATCTTGTTGGTTACTACAGCACAACAAATAAAATAAAAATAAACAAACACTGAGTACTAACCTGCATTAAAACACAATGCAAGATATGTTTAATTACTTTAAATCATCTGATTTTTAACAACCTTTTAAAGTAAAGAAAATCTCATTTTAAAGATTTAAAATTAGTATTTGAAAAGAGGTGAATTATTTGTCAGTGTAGAAATGACAAAAACATGATCCTGGTTCTGTTATGGATCTTAATATGAACTTTTGAAAAGTTCATATTCAAAATGTGAACTTTTGAAAAGCAAAAGTTACTAAGAAGACATTCAGTTTTACAGAAGACTGATCATCAAATTTGCTATCTATTATCATAGAAAAATGAAGGTCAAATAATGTTCATGGCATCAATGTACATAGATTATAGTCTCTTCCTTTGAAACAATGTTGTCTTGACCAGTTAGGAAAAAAGGTGAATTCAATATCTATCATAGTATTAAAGTCTGCCCTGTGTACACTCTAATTATAATGCTGCTGTCTATCTATTAACTAAAGACTTCCACTTACACATTTCCTTATTTTTGAAACATATTTTATTATTATCCCTGGGGGCCGGGCGGTGGTGCTGGAGGTAAGGTGCCTGCCTTGCCTGCGCTAGCCTAGGACGGACCGCGGTTCGATCCCCCGGTTTCCCATATGGTTCCCCAAGCCAGGAGCGACTTCTGAGCGCATAGCCAGGAGGAACCCCTGAGCGTCACCAGGTGTGACCCAAAAACCAAAAAAAAAAGAAACATTTTATTATTATCTTCGAGTGCCATTTATTTTTAACTTAACTAAAATTGTGTTTGCTATTATAGAAACTTTAGATGTGCATTATTCAAAAGCATCATGAGAATATTCAACTTACAGTACTGTTTTTCTTTCTCACATATAGTAAGGACTATTTGCTTAGAAAATTGCAATCCTATAATCTTTAAGAACTTTCTTGCTTAAAGTAGTAAAATCTTTCACTCATTGCTTACTGCTTACAAAATGAAGAACAAGCTACATACTTAGAACCAACTTTAACCTGATTCCAGGAAAGAGATAGTTGACATATCTGGAAAATTAGAACAACAACAACAACAAAAAAAAATTTAAATTATACTTGAGCTCAGATTTCTTCTGCTGCAAGTGAAAATTATTTTGCTGACTCGGGACATGGTCTATGAGTATCTGCGTCATGAAATAGCATATTACTGAGCCTGCATTAATTTAACATCCTCTAGGGAAAGAAAGTGTGTAAGATTTAAGTTAGTCCACCAAGGGTATGTGTACTTGTTCCATTTACATCAGATCAGGTGAGGTCATTACATTAAGAAAACCCTGAGGAAAATAATTGACTAATAACTTATATTCTAAAAATTTTTAAGTATGAAATCATTCAACTATGCAGAACTAAGAGAAGGAAACTAAAATCAACAAAGATGATTAACAAAATTAAAATTTACAAAGATGAAAATAGAATTAAATTTGTTTCGGGGCCCGGGAGATAGCATGGAGATAAGGCATTTTGCCTTTCATGCAAAAAGGTCATTGGTTCAAATCCCGGTGCCCCACATGGTCCCCCGTGCCTGCCAGGAGCAATTTCTGAGCATGGAGCCAGGAGTAACCCCTGAGCACTGCTGGGTGTGACCCAAAAACCAAAAAAAAAAACAAAAAAAAAAAAACAAAAAATTTGTTTCATGTCTTTTGAAGTCGACAACTATTATATTAATCAAACCAAAAATAAAAGCACACCATTTATAGTGATGGAGTAAGTTGCTGTGACCATGGTCAACTATTATAAACAATTATTTTTCTGTGGAGTGACAGAAGAGTACACTTAACGAACCAGTAATGAGAAACCTTTACAGGGCAGGTGGAACCAGTAATGAGAAGAGAGGGACAATATATTTTGGGAGGACTACACTAAGCAGTGATCAGTGGTTACTCCTATCTCTGCCTTCAGAAAATGCTCCTGGAAAATTGGGGTGTGGGGTCGGGACCAAATGGGATGCCAGGGATTGAACCAGGTATACAAAGTGCAAAACAAATGCCTACCTACTGTGCTATCACTCTAGCTTAGAGCAGGATAATTTCTTATCCAAATGAAGAGGACCAAAGTAATTCAAATAACTCATACTTTTAATGTCAATAATTTCAGTAATTTACATTACCTATCTCTGTAAAATATAGTCAAAAAATGTGAATTCTGGGGCCAACGAGATGGCACTAGAGGTAAGGTGTCTGCCTTGCAAGCACTAGTCAAGGAAAGACCACGGTTCCCTGGCATCCCATATTGTCCCCCAAAGCCAAGGGCAATTTCTGAGCGCTTAGCCAGGAGTAACCCCTGAGCATCAATTGGGTGTACCCCCCCCAAAAAAAAAGAAAAATGTAAATTCCTTGATATCAGTGAATTCTTTAAGCCAGCATCGCAGAAGCATCCTAACAAGTCCACTAAATTTGGATAAATTCTAAACACAAAATAGTTTTAACAACAGATTTGTTTTCCTTCAGGTTCTTTGGGATATCAAGAAAGATTAACACAACTGCCAGCTGCAGTTGGACTTTTCCTGCTATTTAGCTATCTTCCAACTCTTTTAAACAATGTTCATAGATTATTTGGAAGTCCTCACATTGGTCCTCCCATACAAAATCTTTCGTTTCTTCCCTATTTTTTTACCACACTCATGTTACTGAAAGGCACATATTCTTAAGAGTTTCCATCATGAACTTAATATCTAGAAAAGATATCTGATGTCTTTCCACTACCACTCCCTACTATGAGATAAAATTGACTATAACATTTATGACATTTATAGTCTACTGTAATTGTGAATTTTGCTCTCTTTCTCCATAAATAGGAGAATAGAGGGAAAGAAGCAATGTAATACCAAAAAGTGGGTATTTGTAGCATTTGACAAATGGCAAATAGTCATTAAATTACTAATAAATGAAAAAATAATCTTTAAACATTTTAACTAGTGACGGTGACCTGCAGACTTCATGTCTTTGGCTTATTCCCTAGATCTTTGAAGTAGAAGCTGGAAGTCAAGCAAAGTGTGAGGTTGTAATTTACTATCATATATCAGTTAAAGTTACTTTACTTTTATTTTATCACAGCTAGAATCCAAGGTCTGGTTTTATGATGCTAGAATAAATGTACTAACATATTTCTAAGCACACTAAAAATAAAACTTACGAAAAAGAAACATTTATAAATGCCCCTTGGTTCATTCCCTAGCTCATTCTCTAGCAGAAAGATCATCCCCAAAATAAAACTTGACATGTAAAGAAGCAAAAGAGCATCATTTTATTTACTTCTATATGAAAGTTACATAAAGTGATTTCAATTGGACTTTTTCCTTTAAGAAGTGGTTCTTTCTTCTTATTTGGAATTATGTTAACTGAAGTCTTCTTAATATCTCCAGGAAAATTTAATGTAATCTCTCTCTATTTCTCACTCTATCTCTTTCTCTTTTCTTCTTTTTCTCTCTGTCTCACTCTGTCTCTCTGTCTCTCCATCTCTGTCTATCTCTGTCTCCATTTCTCTCTCTTGCCTTGTGTTACTGTTCTGGATACTGAACATGTCTGTGGGACTCTTATTTTGTATGACTTCAGTCTGACAGAAGGTATTTTAATTACTGCCTTGTGAGGCATTTGTATTGGTCATGTTGGTTTGACTGCTCTTAACGTCTAGTATCATAAGTGTCCAGGAGTCCCCTTGCTTTGGTGTTTAATGCCTCTTAACAATGGGAATGTTCTCACCAATGCTATGAACTAACAGCTGCTCCTAAAGGCATAACAATTCAAATAGGCACATTTTTGGAATACTGTTTTCTTGTGTCAGTTTCAGAAAACTTTAAAATGTCAAATCTGCTAGCCATGCTATGCAGTTAGAATGAATCACTCATCAGAAGGAGACTTTTAAATGGGGTTTTCACTAATGCCCACAGTGAGATTTAAAATAACAGACCAAACCCACAAACTTGTTTGAGTCTATCTTGGCAAATCAACACTTTGTATGAGGTTTTTGAGACTCACTAGGATATAAAAATGCATATTTATCCTGACTTGTTCTGTCAGTAATGATCAAATATAGTAGTGATAGAACCCTGTAATAAGTAGGTGTCTTAACTAAATCCTGACAATAGCATGGCAAATCTCATGGTTTTAATTTAATTCCTAGGAATGGCATCTTGCATACACACTATAACTAAGTAAATCTAGGATCAATTAGTTATTTAACAGATAAGAAAACTGAAGTTGATCTCTCATTTCTATTTATTCATATCATTAAGAACTATTATTATTTGGACTCAACAATCAAGTCACTTCACACAATCAGGAACACCTGCAATTAGGGGAGAGAGAAGAAAGACAGATAACTAGAAAGACAGAGAAAAATATGAGAGATTAAAACACAGTCTTTAGCAAAGAATTATTTTAGAGCATAAAAATAGATCCAATATTTTTATGACTGGTGAATCTGTTTACAGATGCATTAATATAGCTAAATATGAGCATATAAAAGCAAATATATAATCATATTATTATTATTATTATTATTATTATTATTATTATTATTATTATTGCTTTTTGGATGACACCCGGTGAAACTCAAGGATTACTCCTGGCTATGTGCTCAGAAATTTCTCCCAGCTTGGGGACCATATAGAACTCTTGGACAATTGAGCCACGGTCCATCTTAGGTTAGCACTTGCAAGGCAGACCTCCTACTGCTTGTGCCCCGCTCCAACCCAAGATGATATAAAATTTTAAAAACCCAGAAAAGCACCTAGAAAAATAAATCCTATTATTTTTAACTATTAAGAGCACAGTACAGTATATGTTTGCAATAAAGTTCATTTTAAGATATTAATTTATATTAGAGGCTGGAGAGATAGCAGAGCAGTAAGGCTTTTGCCTTGCATGCAGAAGGACGGTGTTTTGAATCCCGGCATCCCATATAATCCCCCGAGCCTGCCAGGGTTCATTTCTGAGCATAGAGCCAGGAATAGTCCCTGAGCGCTGCTGGGTGTGACCCAAACACAAAAAAATATATTAATTTATATTAAAATGTATAAAGATTTTTTAATTGAAGTTATGAATTTAAATTCACTTTATTGGGGAGAAACTTCTGGTTTTAGTATAAAGATTTTGATGGCTTTAAATTGCTTACATGTTTCTATATTTTAAGTCTGGGGTTAAACCTTACCAAAGAGACTCTATATGTAAATATAAATATATATATGTAAATATATATATTCCTATATAATTTGCATAGAAATGGTAATATCTGTCTGTTTTTATTTATCAAGTTTAACATCTTTCCAGGTGCTCATTTATCATATATATGTCTTCTTTGATAAATTATCTATTAAATATTTTTGTCATTTTCTAATTGAATTATTTTTGTTGCTAGGGTTTGAAAATTTCTTTATATATATGCATTTAATTTTTTGTCAAATAAATTTTTAAAAATCTTTTCCCATTAAAGCATTGTTTTTAATCCACTTAACACAAATTCTTGGATAGCAGAAAGTATTGTGTAATTTATTATTTTAAAAAGTGGTTTGGATCATGCCTTGAATTTTGTAAGGGTTTATATACATTTATATGCGAATATACCACACACACACACACACACACACACACACGCACACACACACACACACATATATTCTCAAACATAGCCGAAGTATATATAGCATAATTCAGAAAGATACATTATCATGTTCTACATATTGATAGCTTTGCAATTATGTACATGGCTAAGATTCATTTTAATGAAATTTTACTGATTTACTATTGGACTAAATTATTTGGCAAATTTTGAAACTACAGCTTCATATTTCTAAATATAGATAAGTCTTATTGTACCTCTCAGCCTTTTAGTACTATTGATATGTATAGCACACTATATATGAATAATTTTACATAAAACATGAGACATTGGTTAAATTTTTTCTTGTTTTTACAAATAAATAATCTATTATTTCTAATACTACTAATAAAAAGTAGTTCCATGTTTTCACGTCACTGTTTCTTCTGCTTTTGTCAAAATTAGAAAACTCTATTTATATGGTCTTGTTTCTAATTATTCCATTCTATTGGTTTTTACCACTATTCTTTCACCAATCTCATGCTGTTGTATTTTTATTCTTTTTTTTTTTTTTTTTTTTGGATTTTTGGGCCACATCCGGTGACGCTCAGGGGTTACTCCTGGCTATTCGCTCAGAAGTCGCTCCTGGCAGGCACGGGGGACCATATGGGGAACCAGGGGATCGAACCGCGGTCCGTCCTAGGTTAGCACAAGGCAAGGCAGGCACCTTACCTCCAGTGCCACTGCCCAGTCCCCTGTATTTTTATTCTTACAATAATATTTTAAATAGGGTTTTAAGAGTTCTTTAATCTTGTTAATTTTCAAATAAAGTTATTTCAATAT
>PVKC010001460.1:0-22325 GCA_004027635.1 Crocidura indochinensis
GGGATTCGAACCGATGACCTTTTGCATGAAAGGCAAATGCCTTACCTCCATGCTATCTCCCGGGCCCCGATGTTGTCATTCTTATAGGAACACACCAATTTAACAGAATGAACAGCTAACAACAAGAGCTTACTGAAACCTTGTCCCATTGTATTAATGACTTCATTTAAGATACAATAATTTTCACAAATGTGCTTGCTATTGCTATTGGACTTTTTCTTTTATCTTTCTTTTAAATTTTCTTCACTTCCTTTTTTATTTTTTTTTATTTTTGGGCCACACCCGGTGATGTTCAGGGGTTACTCCTGGCTCAGAAATCGCTCCTGGCTTGGGGGACCATATGGGAAGCTGGGGGATTGAACCGCGATCCGTCCAAGGCTAGTGCAGGCAAGGCAGGCACCTTACCTCCAGCGCCACCACCCGGCCCCTCTTCACTTCCTTTTTATTTTTTATTTCTATTTTGTCTTTAATAACTTTGCTTTGGGGCCGGAGCAATGGTGCAGTGGTAGGACGTTTGCCTTGCACGCAGCTGACCCAGAATGGACCTTGATTCAATTTCCCAGCATCCGATATGGTCCCCCAATCCAGGAGTGATTTCTGAGCGCATATCTAGAAGTAACCCCTGAGCATCATTGAATGTGGACCAAAATCCAAAAAACAAAAAAATAAAACCTTGCTTTCACTTATCTGGAAACATATGTATTATGATCAACTATATCAATGATGTGATGCATTTTCTTAAAATAAAGTAAAATTTTTTATTATATATAATTTTTATTTTGACCATATTGGCTTCATATCTTTCACAGTAGTATTGTAGGTACATATTAATATTGAATCAGGGGAATTTCCATCACCAAATTTGCCCTTCCTTCACCCCCGTTCCCATCCTGCATCCCATTTCCCCACCCAGTAAAAATATTTAAAAAAAAAATGGAAATAAGATGCACTATGGCTTAAAGCTAGAAGGATGGAGTTGAGGACTGTTTTCTGCATACATCAGCTGGCCATTTGCCTGTTGAAAATTATTTCTACCTTTTGTTTTTACTATGTTCTGAACTTCAGAGGCAGTTGGCCTGCCTGATTGACAACTCTTCCTGTTTCCTGTATTTTCAGCTCAATAACTATGGAGGAATAGAGTAGGATCAGGCAAAGGGCAGCTCTAAGCTGTGTTGATTTCTAGTTTCCAGTCCTTCAATCAGTCCTCAGTGGATCCCAGACCCACCATACTGCAACAATTAGGAGGGTACAACTTGCTTCTAAGCTTGACAGTGAAGAAAATATTGTTCCAATTAAATATTTCCCACTAAATAAGGACTGTAGTCTATTTCTGTGGTTCCCCAAGGGGCATTTTCCATGAAATGGGAAAGAACATTCTTTCTAAAAAGCTGACAAAGGTATGCATCACTTATTAACCATTGTGAGAACAACTTGCTCTTTGGAACATGGTTGCCATGTTTATCTTTCTAAAGCACCACATGTTTTCATACCTTATATATCAAAACCTCTCTTCAAAATAGTAACTATTGTAGAACTCAATTTTATTAACTTGATCTTTTTCTTCTTTTAAGGAAAAATCTTTTCTGGCCCTATATGATTTCTTATTTTCTTCATTCCCCCAGTTGGCACACTGCCTATGCCCTAAACTGGGTGGCATTGGGAAGAGGTGAGGTAGAGGTGGAGGAAGACAGGGCAAGGCATTTCATACTCTGTGTCTTCTGGCTGTTCTGTCCTTACTCCTCTACTGATAGTCAAATTTAAAGTTCTTAAAGACCTCAGAAATGCTACTTTTGTTCCTGCTCCCTTCACTCAAAGGACGGTGCTGTCCTCTCTCTGTTCTTATTCTTTGTGTCTCAGCTTCGATCTGGCTCCAAACCCTTCCCTGTCATTGTAATTAACTCCCTTTCCTTAACACATTTTGATTTCACACTTGGTGAATTCTTGGTTATTCCTTCACTTTGTTTTGTTTCTGGCCTTCCCAAACAGTGCTGAGAGTTACCAGGGATGCACAGTGATATGAACAGATGAACTTGGTGGGCTACTAGATGTTCTCAGTTCTGGCATACGATCATTAAAGAATTAAAGAACACACACATATGCAAGTTGTACAACAACAAATAAAAAAAGTTACTGAAGCACAGGAAACTCCACAATGGAGTGAGTCAACAGGTGAATGGAAATCAAGGCCAATATACCCAAGCAATTACATTTCAGTATGTATGTAGATTGAGTGATGACATTATATTGCACTGGAGTTGTAGGTGGGACTTAAGATCCCATAAAGATGAGAAAAAAATAAAATTAAAAACCAAAAAAAATTCAATTATATTTTAATAAGCTTTTCATGAGGTGGGTGAATGAAGACATGAGTTGGGCCTGTCTAGCAGAAAAGGACATTTGTTGTTTGTTATATAAAAGACATTATTTGTCCTTCACTCCAATCAGGTGTATCCTATTCATTTCATCTCCTTGACCATTAATAATGTCAAGTTCTTATCTCACAGTTTACTGTAAATTTAGTAATATATTATTAAATAAATTAAAACACACCCAGTGGTGATTAGGAGTTGAGTGGTCTCTGGGGACTTGGGTATTCGAGGTATGCTCTCTAGCCCTGTGAACTAGCTCTCCAGCCTCCTTGGTAATTAAAAAAAAAGTTTTATTGCTTGAGATTCTGTGATTTGCAATACTGTTAATGATGGTTTCTCACAATCCCACCCTTACTAATTTAAAATGCAATACATTAAAGCTATAGTTTTGATATTAGGATTTGAGTTAATTTTTTGTATGAGGTATAAGATATGGATCCAGTATAAGATATGGCTTTCCATTTTCCCACCAATATTTGTTAAAGAAGTTTTACTTTCTCATTATATATATTGGATCTACTGCTACTTATGAATTAAATACATATGAGTAGTTTTATTCCTGGATGTCTATGCTATCCAATTGTTCTATATTCTATAGTTATGCCAATACTGTGTATTTTTATTACCATAATTTTATACTATATCTAAAACTTGAGAAGTTCTCTATCTCTATGTTCATTTTTCTCAAGAGCAACTATGGCTATATTCAAGTTCTTTTGTGATTTCATACAAATTTTAGAATTGTTTGTTCTACTTCTGTGAAAGAAAAATGTTACCAGAATTTTTAACTTTTCAAACTTTTCAAAATAATACCATGACTATTAGAATGCCAATTTTTCTAAATCATTCAGGAGTAAAAACTACATTATTTGAATCTTCAATTAATTTTATTTATCCATTATTTATTCTATCTTATCTAGCAGTACTCAGTGCTTAGCCCTGGTTTTGCTCTCAGGCAGGGATCACTCCTGATTGACTCAGTGGATAATAAAGTGTGCCAGGGATCAAACTCAGTTCAACCACATCAAGACAAGTACCTTATCTGTTGTATTATTACTTGGATCAAGTATTTTCAACCTATTATATCATTACCTCATATATTTCAGCTTACAAATCTTTCACCTGTTCATTAACTTTATTCCTAGTATGTGTCTCTTTTGATGCAATTAAAAAAGAGATTTTTCTCCTTAGTTTTGCTTTATGATAGTTAATGTGTATTTAAACACAACTAACGTCTTCATATTATCTTGTAGCCTACAATTTCACTGAATTTATTTAATTAGTTTTGAAGAGCATAGTGTTTTCTATACCAAGTTCTCTTCAAATAGAAACAGTTTTTGTTCTTCCTTTTAGACTTTGATGTCTGTTGATTTTTTTTTTCTAATAGCTCTTGCTAGAATTGATGTTGCTATGTTAAATAACAAAAGAGATGAAAATGAATATCCTTATCTTGATCCTGTTCTTAGAGGGATACGTAAAAGTCATCAGCATTTCAGCATTAATTATGATGCCAGATGTGGAGGACTGTTATAGATAGCATTTGCTATATTGAGAAACATTTCTATTATATACAATTTTAGGGGGTTTTTTTACCACAAAAGAATGTTTACCTAGAATGTTTAATTAAAAATAGAGCTCTTTGCTGCACCTATTGAGATGGTCATTTGGCTTTAATCATCTTTTTATTGATTTGATGTATCAAATTGATTGATCTGTAAGTATTGAACCATCTTTGTCTCAATGAAATAAACTCCACTTGATCATAGTGCATGGTTTTAACATAGCACTGAATGTGATTTAGTAGAATGCTATAGATAATTTATAAATCTATAGTAATAAAAATAATTGGTATATAATTTCCGTTTATAGTATCTTTGTCTTTATATCAGTAGAACACTGGCCTAGTAAAATGAGTTTTTGGAATTGTTTTCCCCTATTTTATTTTTTTGGAAGAATTTGTGAAGGACTGGATTTAGTTGTTTTGCAAGCATTCACAAAATTTAGTTGAGTTAATTTGTAAGACCATACAAAAAAGGGGATTCTTTTCCTTTCTCCTCTAACATTACAGTAAACTTTTCTACCTTCTTAAAAATTACCAATAAATAATCTGATCTTAATTTCTTATTGTTAGGTTTTAAATTACTGATTCAATATTCTTCTTAGTAATTGCTCTGTTAATATTTTCAATGTTTTGTTATTTAATCTAGGTAAATTGTATTTTATGGGAATTTATCCATTAATTTCTAAGCTGTCTCAGAAAAAGTATTAAAAAAATTTAAAAACTTCCAGAAAGTATGAGCAAATTGGCAATGCTAATTTTATTTATATATAAATGATATATTACTTATATTACATACAAACTATATTATTAATATTATATATAATTAATTTAAATGTAAATTAAATTCTCCAGTCAAAAACATACAATGACAAAGCCAAAAAAATTAAGTTCCAGCTATTTGGTACTAATAAGACACTTGAGTCTACATTTTACGGTCATACACAGACAAAAAGTGAAGGAATAGAAATAGACATTTCGGGGGCCGGGCGGTGGTGCTGTAGGTAAGGTGCCTGCCTTGCCTGCGCTAACCTAGGACGGATCGCAGTTCGATCTCCCGGTTCCCCATATGGTCCCCGTGCCTGCCAGGAGCGACTTCTGAGCAAATAGCCAGGAGTAACCCCTGAGCGTCACCGGGTATGGCCCCCCCCCCAAAAAAAAGAAATAGACATTTCTTGACAAAGAAAACAGGCATAACCATACTTTTATTAGATAAGATAGAATTTAAGGCAAGGACTCTATCAATCAAGAACTGGTAAATCTAGCCAGAGGATGTAACATTTGTAAATATTCATGTAGCCAACACTAAATAATTTAAACACAAACTTGAAGAAGACATTAACTCATTTAGAGTTAGAAACATCAATTAGTACCATCCTTTGAGCAACTGATGGATTACTTCAAATAGAAAATTAATAAGGGAAATTTGAGCTTAAATTATATGTTACACCAAATGGACTTATATGAACATAACAGATATTAACAGAATATTCTATCCCAATAAGAAAATACAGTCTTCTTAATGAAACATTCTAGATCATGTTAGACCAAAAAACAAGTGTCAATACTAGTAAAATAATTAGAAAAAATTAAATCATATGAAATTGTTTTATTATGAAGATTAGTAAAAAATAAAGAGAACAAAAAATAACTGGATCAATGAGGAAATAAATGTAATTAATTTGACCAAATAAAAGAGACTGATAGTACAGTAGGAAGAGTGATTGCTTTGCATATGGCTAACCTAAGTTCTATTCCCAGCAACCTATATAGTTGAGCCCTGAGTACTTGCTGGGTATGTCCCAAAACATAAATATAAAATAAAATAAGAAAACAAGAGACAGGTATAGAAACAGACAGATTAGATAAACGAAATTGAAGACTGCTGTGACTATATGCTAATGAAAATCCTCATTAAGTTTTTATTAAGCAGCATTAAATTATTATATAGATTGTATATCTGCATTCATGAAAACCAACACTTTGACCTTCTGAATTACAATATTCCTTACATCCACTTCCAGTTTCTCTCTTACATTTTGTTAACAATCTTGTAGTCTTGTAGTTCAAAAGAGTTCATCTGTCTTTTTTATATATCAACTTTTTTTTTTTTTTTGGTTTTTGGGCCACACTCGGCGGTGCTCAGGGGATACTCCTGGCTGCCTGCTCTATATACCAAGTTTTAAATATTCCACATATGAACAAAATCACTCAGTGGTTGTCTCTCTTCATCTGCCTTGCTCCACTTAATAAAATACCTTCTAGTCTACCCATGTTATTTCAATTCACAGGATTTCATCTTTATATTTAAAGGGCATTCCATAGTTTATATGATCACATCTATTTTATTAAATAGTTGATGTCTACTTAAGTTGTATTTCCAATGTTGAATTAGTGTTTTTCAGGTAAATACAAATAAGTGCAATTTCTTCTGCACCCTCAATGTTTATAAAAATATTACTCCTCTTCTGACTTCCTATGGTAACAAAACATGAACAATAAACACAAAGGCAAGCAGGTCTTAAAATAATACTGACAGATCTAGTATATGTTCAAGAGACAAAGAAACTTTTAAAAAATAATAAAGGAAGCAAGAGAGAGAGACAGAGAGACACACAGAGAGAGAAAGTTCTGGAAACATAAAGAGTAGAGAGAGAAGAGGAGAAACAAAATAAAGACCAGCATTTCAGAGAGTAAACAGAAACATGTCAGTGAAACCATATTTTCCTCCTGTTGCACATCCACCATCAGAAGTCTGAAGGCTGGGTTCTCACTCAGGATTCCTACTTTAAACTGTCTTTAGTTTTTTTGACATAGTCTTTAAGCATAAGAGTCTTACCAAGAATCCCAATGGGGTGACTATGTCTCTCTCTCCCCTTCTCCACCACCCCTCTCTGCCTCCTCTTCTCCCTCCCCTCTCACTCTCTCAGTTTAGCAGAGACAATTGGTGAGTTCTATTCTCTCTATTCTTCCCTGTAGGTAATGAGTGACTCATTTAAAGCTAAGGGGAAAATTGCCACATCTGTCAGATTTAAGACCCCCCTTCTAACAATTTGTCATGGCAGTCACTGCTGCCAGTAGGAGTGTCTTGTCACAATTGTTCCCTCAGTAGCAGCAGATGTTTCAAAGAGGGTGGCCCCTGGTGACAATATCTGCCAACAGCAGCTCCTCTCACACTGTCCTTGAATCATCAAGACAACAGTTAGCACTTACTTTGCTTGTTGTAGCTTCGATGAGTCTCAGGGTCTTTCATCTGTTCTAGTAGTTTCTGTGCTATTCAGCAGGCAGAAGACTTTAGATGATTATTCAGTCCCCATCTCTTTCCCTTACCTAACAATTCCACATGTGTTTATATTATGAAACAACAAACAAACAAAACCTCTCAGACATTCACAGGAGACCTGACAGTACTACCTGTGGACACAGTTTCTGCCCTAGAAGAAAAACTTGGAAATCACTTAAATATTCATAGATGAATAAACAATGCTGCTTTCCTAGAACACATGATAAATAGTATGTAAAAAAAACCTATGAAACTGTTAAATGGAACAAGCTTGATTAGCTTCAATAATATAGTAATGAGAACTAGGATGAAAGACCCAAGCAATGAAGTGTCTATTCTGCATGAATGAAACCCTTAGTCTGAACCCTAGCACCATTTGATTCCCCAAGGAGTACCAGGTATTCACCCTAATGGCCCAGAGCCATGTGGTCAAGAAGCACCACATCAGGCCACTTTACCGCAGCTCTAGTCTTACAGCTTTAGTCCTAGCATAGCTGATACCTTACACAAAGTTCCTATCAATGAAAAAAGGAGCAGCAGTTTAAAAGCATGCAGCTATTTATATATGGGCATCGAAAAGTCAGTATATACTTGAAAAAAAGAAAAAAAACCTCTGGACATAAAGGATAGATTCTGTAAAGTAGCCCATTTTATTTTTTCAATAATAAATGTTTTATTTATATTAAATGCTCTTTTTCGAGTTATTTTACATATATAGAGATTTGTATTATAATTTTAAACTTATTAATTGAGACACTTAAGCATTATACCAATCCCTACCATGACAGGATTCCCTCAATATGATATTTTCTAACATAAAACCAACATTCCTTTTTTAGGATAAAACTCATGTATTTATTTTTATTTATTTATTTATTTATTTATTGGTTTTTGGGTCACACCTGGCAGTGCTCAGGGGTTACTCCTGGCTCCATGCTCAGAAATTGCTCCTGGCAGGCATGGGGGACCATATGGGGCACGGGGATTCGAACAGATGACCTTTTGCATGAAAGGCAAACGCCTTACCTCCATGCTATCTCCCGGGCCCCGATAAAACTCATTTTTATCGTTGTAAAAATGATTCAGATTTTACCTTAAAATTATTTTAATTCTCCTCTCCTCAGTCTTGTAGATTCTATATTTCTAGGATTTGTTTCTAGGATTTATCTATTTCATAAAAAATTTCAAATGTTTTAGTATTGAGTTATGCATGCTATTAACTTTTTTAATGTATATACCCTAAAAAAGAAATACATACAGTTTTAGTTGGTAATAATCACTCTGGACAAGAACTGGGTATTGTGATATGTATGATACAACTTTAGTAACAATATAGCAAACCAGAGTGCCTAAAAGGAAAAGAGAGAATGAATGAGAGAGAGAGAGAGACAGAGATAGAAGAAAAATGTCTGCCATAGTGGTAGGCAGATGGGAAAACTGGGAGGAGGGGAAGAGAGCAACTGGGGACATAGGTGAACTGGTGAAGAGATGGATGAGTGTTGAACATTCTATGACTGAAACAAATTATGAAAAACTTTGTAACTGTGAAATAAAAAACTCAATTGTATTATGAACAACCTTGTCAAACAGAGTTTAAATAAAAATTATTTATTACATTATTATATATTATTACATTATATTTTATTGTTATCATTTTATTAATTAAAATGATCAACTTATTGATTTACAGTTCTGTGGGGTTTTAGTTTAGCTTTATTTATCCGCATGTATGAAGATGACCCAACTCCACAATAAATTTTGTTTTAAAAAAACCTCTCCCTTTTGTGGATTATAAAGAAACATAGAGAAGGTATAACCAATAGCCAAAGCCATAGCACCTAAAGACTTTTTTCAATAGAATTGAACTTATAAGGGTGAAATGACTAGGGAGCCTTCTAGGACATTGGTGGAAGGAAGAAGATTCTCTGTCAATGGTGTGATGTTGAAATAATATATGCATGAAAAGTATTATTAATAGCATTACTAAATTCCAGTACCTTAATTAAAATATGATTTCAAAAGAATGCATATACTTATACTTTGCCATTGTTGGAGAGGTGACTACTGCTGTGAACACTCTAGTGGAAGCTATAGTGTTAAAACATTATATGCTTGAAACACTCTCATAAACTAAATTATGATGTAATTAAAATGTAAGTTAAATGTAACTAAATGTAAATTAAAATAGAATAAAAAAGAATGCATTCATGCAACAAATCCCAAATTCAACTCCTGAGTATTTAATTGGAGAACTCTTTCCTCTAAGTGGGTACAAAGGCATTTTAAAGGATACTCATATTGCTTTGTATTTGGTTGTAAGAATATGATGATCTAAATGCACATTGAGAAGGGACATCAAGGAGAAAAATATGTAATAACAAGTTATGGAATACTGATGTGACCATCAGACATAATAAACAAAATTTATACAGAGAAATAAGTAATGGTTTTCAGAACAAACTGTTGAGTGAAAAAATTAATTAAACTGTGAGATTCATTTCTAGATAAATTTTATACAAATAAAAACACTGATACAAAAGAAAATTATTTTTTAAGAATATACACATCTAAGTAAGTACTGGGAAAATGGCTTGCAAAAGCAAAGATTAAGCACTCTAAAGTGAAAAAAACAGGGAGGAAAAGGAGTTGATATCCTGGAGGAAGGGGGAACAATATAAAAATAGTAAGTGGCATATTAATTAATTACTAACATTAATATTAGTACTGATATTAATAATGGATCATAAGACAGGAATCTTATTAATTCTGTCTACCTGAGGCTTAAGAATGACGAAGAAAAGAAACTAGAGGAATGCTGAAAACTTTTCTAGCAGAGATGTCTATCTATTGGCATTTTCAAGCTTCTGTTTTAGTATTCAGAAGATCAATCAACTAATCCATAGATGGGGTGGGGATTTGGTTCAGTGGGATCGAACATATTCCTGTATCTTTGATGGATTGAAGAACTGACCCACTTCCAGCCCTATTTAGTCAGGTTGGAACTCTTATCCAGCAGTCACTTTATTTGGAAACACAACCTGGCATAATCTGAGAGTTGAAACAGGGCTGGATGATAAGACAAATTAGGTGATTACCCCCAATCCAGAGATAAGGGATGAGGGAGACAATGAAAATGAGGCACCTGCCAAATGTATTTTTATCCAGATCTTCTACTTATGGCTTCCTTAAATAGATATGTATTTTTTATTATTTTTATTTTTTTAGAGCTAACAGGAATTTTTATTTCTTGAATAATTTTTAAATCCATGTAGGAGGCAATTTCTGGCCAATGGAGTCCTATGAAAGAAGCTTAAAATATGCAGAAAACAGAATATGTTTTCTAGTTATATTCACACTTTCTAAAAGATATAATGCAATTTTCAACCCATGCCAATGACTGTAAAATTTGGACAAAAACAGTGCCTCCCATATTTGGGAAGAGAAAAATTATGAAGATTATTATGCATCAAGGTATACTAAGCCAGATCAGTAAACTATGGTCAGGTTATCATTTTGAGAGCTTTCAAAACAGAAAAGAAAATTTTTATGTAGCGTTCTCCACCCAAACTCCTGAAGAATGCCTTTATTTCTTTGTCTCCAAAATCAAGCTGCTGCCAACAGCAGGAAGTTTGCCATTTTGAGGGAATTCTACTATTCCAGTGATGGGATCAGTACCATAAACCATTCTGAACAGAACAGTCACCAAAACCACATGAAACCTGGAGGTCTAGCCAGGATGTGAATATTAGCTTCATTCACATTATAAAATGCAGTGAGAATTGGGGCTGGAGTGATAGCACAGCAGGTAAGGTCTTTGCCTTAAACATGACCAACAGAGATTCAATCCTTGGCATCCCATATGGTCCCTCAAGCCTGCCAGGAATGATTTCTGAGCATAGAGCCAGAAGTAATCTCTGGTCTCACAGCAGGGTGTGGCCCAAATACAAAAACAACAGCAAACAGTGAGAGTTTACTTGGCAGTTAGCATAAAAACAGGATGGCTTTTAGAAGCTAATATTTTAAAAGTCCAAAGTGAGACTCTTAATAATGCCCTATGCAAGTGATATTTTTTAATTGCACTAAACATAACATAACTAAAATAGTGCTGATATTCATGTTTCTGAGATATAAAATTGCTGTAAATCACTACTACCACAACCAGTCTCAAAGAACTTCCATCACTATTGTAATAAAGTGTTAGTATTGGAAGGATGTACCCTAAGGTGCTGGGGGGCTACTCTTTATTCTGTTAGACAGGAATGACCCGTGGTGGTACTGAGGTGATCGTATTTGTTCCTAAGGATTGAACAGGTTTTGATCACATTCATACCTCTTCACATACCTCTTCAGCTTGAGTGGCATTGTTTTAAAAACAAACTTCTGCCTTTTTGCTTCTCTTCTTTCCTTCTCCTTCAGCTATTCTTTGATATTTTTTTACATATGAATAGGAAACTTTGTTTGGTAATCTCATGACTATGTTTTTTTATCTCCTGGGTAAACAATTGCATTGGATTTTGTTTTTTCCTGTTTGCAAAAAGAAAAGGAAACATTCTGTTCTCTTGTCTCTTTGATCTTTCTATCGAGTTTCTTCCTGAGTTTTGACGTTAGCTGTTAGTCTAGTTATCCTTCCATCAGAAATGACGTTCTTAGACGTTCTTTTTCTGTGGGTTAACAGCAAATTACTAGCTCAAAGTATGCCAGGACAGGTTTTGACCAAACTCTCTTCTTGGGAAAGAATGCATCATTTTTTACTCTCTCTTTTCCTGAAAGGTACTCTGCTATTTAATTTTGAATAATGAATTCTTTTCAGAAAAGACACATAATTCTGAATCACCCTTAATCAAAGCAAGATCCTGATGTTTAAAATGAGGTTAATAAATGTTAATATATATTAAATTATTTGTACCGTTGGGTGAATAGCCTCACATCTTATAGGAATACATACTGATGTGAACAAGCCGTTTAAATAACACCTTTTAAAGCATTACTATTAGTGGTTGTATAGTCAATATTAAGAATCTAAAATTGCAGGGAGAAGAAAAACAATGATCATTACATTAACATATTGTTATATAAAAGTGAAATATTATAGAGAAAAAACATCTATAGTAATTAATAGTTATAAAAATTTAACATACGGGGCCCGGCTGATAGCATGGAGGTAAGGCCTTTGCCTTTCATGCAAAAGGTTATCGGTTCAAATCCCGGTGCCCCATATGGTCCCCTGTGCCTGCCAGGAGCAATTTCTTAGCATGGAGCCAGGAGTAACCCCTGAGCACTGCTGGGTAGACCCAAAAAAAATTTTTTTTAAAAAAAGAAAAAAAATTTAACATACATAAAATATATATACATTTAAGAATATTTAATAATTAAAAGATGTGAAGCTAAATTAAAAAATCAAATGTCTATAAGTAGATTATTGATTGTTTTTAGTCATGATCCTAAAATTTTGGGTGAAGACAATGCAAGATTTATTTGGAAAATAGAAGAGGGCCTCCTATTTGATATTAACGTATACCATGGTCTCTATAGTAGATTAATAGACAAAGGCTGAGTTTCTTCCAGGTCAAAACCCACTCATTGATAGCAAGTTTTCTTTTCTGAGTGTTGCCAAGAAAGTGTGTTTACCTAACCATCTTTATCTTGATGTAGATTCCAAAACTGATTATTCTTCTCCATCAGACATGACCATGCTAGTTTGTGAAACAAGCACTATTATAAAAAGCATCACATTAAAAAAAAATAAAAAATGTGACTTCAAAAGACTGTACATTTATTCAAAGACATTTATTCATGGGTCAAAGCTGCTTGAGAGCACTTCTTGGAGAACCATCTTCAAAGAGTCAATTTGAAGATCAGATGTAAGAGCCAAGTTAGGCTCTTTAGGGACAACGTTTTGTTGTTGTTGCTTTAAATCCCAAATGGCCATTTACCAGTTTGGACTGTGGATAGCTTTTGACTGTTTCCAGAAATCATTAAGTCCACACCCTTCTAGTGATCCCATCCTCTAACAACCCCCCTCAAAGGATGAAGTCTTGGCACAGTGCTGGACTCGCACAAAAATACTTTGTAGGCTCTGAAGATAATTCCACAAGAGGAGTTCCAAATTTTTAGTAAAAATATAAGCCAACACAATTAGAATAAGCATATGACCTCCCAGAGAGAATGTGCTGAAAAGAGAAGGCGTTCCTTCAGTTCTAAATTCTGGGGATTTGATCCTTTAAATCATTTTATATTCCTACCTCATGTCTGAAACTCACAAGCCCTGCATTTCATACAAGTAGTCAGATTTAGCATATCATCTAGCCGGTTTCTATGTAATCAAAAGAGAAAATATGAAATTTTTTTCGAAAGGCAAACCTACTAATAGAACATAACTTATAAACTAAGATTGTTTAGCAAAGGAATGAAACCATCATGCTAAGGAACAAAGTGAAAGGTTGTGTTGCATACAGGCAAGTGTATGGGGCCATCAATCACTATCTTCAGCTATTCATTTGCAGAGGGTCTAAAAGCTAAAGTTATATGGACTTGCCTCATTTGCAGGCCTGGTTAATACATCTTTCTTCTTACATTTTTGGCTCCAGCATGTTAATTATCTCCATATATCATATCTTGGTTTTAGTTTTTGCTGAGCATTTATTTTCTTATAAATTCATTACTATCATTTTCCCACAAGCCTCCTGGAACATAAGCTATTTACTCCCTGTATCAAATTGAATGGTATTTTTGAAACTTATTTTAACTCTTTCAAGACTCCAGGGTACTGCTGAGTAAAATCCTTGAGGCAATAAATTCTCAAGAAGTAGCTAACTCTTTAAACAGCATTAAGTAGCTAGTGTGCAAGTTGATAGAAAGATCCAATAAATGCAGACATAAAGCAACCCAAATCAGTTAAGAAATAAGTTACTTTGGGGATTTGAAAAGAGAAAGTGAGTCCAGGGAAATTTGCTAATTCTTTTGGACAGAACTTTAAAATTAGGGAATGAAGGAAAACAAATTAGACTTTACATATTTGGAATTAAGAAGAACATTCGATTCAGAAAAGCAATTTTCTGGTTAGATTAATTCAAGCTGGGTTGACTATTTGAGAACTGAAATGCATGATTCTAATATGATAGATGGTTAGATTCATATTTCCCGATACCCCTAGAGAACACAAACTGCCAAAGCAGACATTTAAGGCAAGTCCTTTCACCGTGCATAAGTCTTAGAGATCATTTTCCAAGAATTTAATTCAGATGAAAACCTAGCAGAAACAAAAACAATTTACATTTGTTCATACTCATGCATTTCCTGGGTTCTGCCAGACATTTTAAGATATTCTCAAAGTAGTTCCTCATTCCTGCCTCTGGCATCTCCTAACAACAGAACCAGACATTGAGTGAGCATCTGTGATTAACAAATGCCTTCTTTGTCTAGCATCAGGGTAGAACGACATAACTATTTTCTTGGCTTTGATATGCATTTCTACTTGAAGGCAAACTTCAAAAAAGAGGAATTTTGTCTCTCTGCTGATAGAGCCACAGAACTTAGAAAAGTTCTGGTATATGGAAGGAATCACAATTCAGGAAACTTCAACTGAATAAAAACTGCACATTTGGGAGCCAAAGTGGTGGTGCAAGAAGTAAGGCATTTGCCTTGCATGCACTAACCTAGGATGGACAGTGTTTCAATCCCTCCAGCGTCCCATATGGTCCCCCAAACCAGGAGCGATTTCTGAACGAATAGCCAGTAGTAACCCCATGCATCTACAGGTGTGACCCAAAAACAAAACAAACAAAAAACCCTGAACATTTGTTAACATCTAAGTTCTGAGATAGTTGTGCTATTTATTCTGTCACTGAAACTGCCTATATTTTGTGAGGATATTATCTACTTGTTTTGACAGTACTCCACATATGCACAGACATACATTTACTTTTACAGATATATTTGGTGTTTTCTCCTGTTTTTTACTTAAACATCTAGCTGGGAAATTCATATATCTACAAAGTGATGAATATAGCTGGTGGAAACTAAGCTTCTCTATTATACATAAAATTAATTCAAAGTTTTTTGTACTTAAAAGAAAGAAGAAATTTTGGCATGTACTACCAAAAATCATCTCACACGAGTATAAACTGCTATGCTATATCTGGGGCAACATTGGTCTATTAGATCCTTAGAATAATCTCACACGCATTAAAAAAAGAAAAGATCCCAACAATTAAACAAAAACAGTTCTAATTTCCAAATAAGCAAATTGAGGTGGATGGGCACAAGGTCACATAACTCATTAATGGTTATTTACATTTAGTATGTCCCTTACTCCAGCTTCCTCATTGCTGGTTTAATTTGTTTCACTTAAAAAAATATTAAGGGGAGGGGGAAAGTCTTTGATGCATTTGCTCAAGGCAATTCCCAGGCACCAATTCCAATGACACATGGTCTGACAGTGTGGATCTGATATCTCAAGGGGTCCTGGTGCTAAAGGGAAATATAATGCCAAGCACAGAACTTGGGACTTTGTGTGTGCCAGGCATGAGTTCCAGGTCTCTGAGCCATCTTCCTAGCCTTCTCAGCTACTACCCTGGGCAACTCTATAACAATTCTGGTATTTGTTTTTTCTTAGGGTGGTTTTCTATCATAAGAGTCCTAGTTTAGAGCTATTTGGCAGCAACCTTGAAAAACTAAAGCAGACACAGGTCACTTTAGGTAGACTTTAATTGGTAATTGTTTTCAAGAGAGAAAAGTCATGCTTAAAAAATTGCTGATGAAAACTGTGTCTAATTGAAAAAAATGGTTACAGAGTAGAAAAGGGTAGAGAGTCAGATGGTGAAGAAAAAAAACCTAAATATTAACTGAGGAAAACATATTCCCTCAAAGTCTATTTGCATGCATTATAGAACCAATCAGTATATACCATGATTTTAACAGAAGTTAAAGTAGGTGAGCATATCTGCTCTGGACTGTTTTGTTATCAACATTATCTCATCAAGTAATCCTTGTCATAGGTTTCTTGATCTGAGTAACTTGGAATTACACAGTTGGGATTGAACAAAGACAAAATTGAATGATTCTTAACAATAGTACATATTTTTTCCTTTGTCTCTTGGTGGCTCTGCAGTTGTGCTTTTCTGTCTGCATTTTGACCAGATGATGAAACCAATATTATAAGCTTATAAGTAGGTCAGCCATTTACTTGGACAATGAGTCAACTGAGATGGGCAATTCTGAGATGTGATCTTAATATTCTGGTTCTTATTCATTCATTGTCTTACCTAAACCTGTGAATGACTTTGAAAAGATTCTAGCTTTCCTCCCAGGAATCAAATTGATGCCTAGGCACCATTTCTCATTTCTGCTACAGGGAAATATGTTTCTACTATCCTGAAATCCTCATCATGATTATTCTGCATGAGCACCCAGCCCTTCTGACTTGTCTTTGCATCTCCATTACTCAATTATTTTTTTTCTCAGCTGGTCTGTAAGCAAATGGAACACTCAAAACATACTTTGGGCCACAATAGTTTCCACATTGATATATGAATTAATTTTTTATGTTGGGAATCCTAAACTATAATAGAAGTTACAGTATAGGGGGCCGGGCGGTGGTACTGGAGGTAAGGTGCCTGCCTTGCCTGCGTTAACCTAGGATGGACCGCGATTCGATCCCCCGGTTTCCCATATGGTCCCCCGTATCTGCCAGGAGCGACTTCTGAGCGCATAGCCAGGAGTAACCCCTGAGCGTCACCGGGTGTGGCCCAAAAACAAACAAACAAAAAAAAAAAAAACAAAGAAGTTACAGTATAACCCAAAGTAAAAGCCATTAATAAGCACATTTTATAGACACAATGTAAAGTTTATTAAATCTCTTGCAGAGGTTATCCGTTTCCCTCAGCACATAAGAATGGCTTCTTCTGGAACCAGAGCGATAGCGCAGCGGCATAGCATTTGCCTTATATGTGGCTGACTCAGGACAGACGTAGGTTCGATCCCCTGCGTCCCCCAAACCAGGAGCGATTTCTGAGTGCATAGCCAGGAGTAACCCCTGAACGTCACTGGGTGTGACCCCAAAACAAAAACAAAACAAAAAAATGGCTTCTTCTGGCCACTGGATATTCCTGGACGCCTTATTTCATTGAAGATAGGATTCAGGAAAACTGTCAAAGCTGATTGATTACAATGAAACTCTGATTCTATCTTATCTCATCTTTGCCTTCTAGAGTCAGTACAGACCTACCTTAATTACTTAGATGCTTTTGAAAGACACCAGACCTTTTTAAAATGAGAGAAATGTGCCCTCTGTTCCTGGTTTCTCTTGTACTTCCTCTTTCGGTTGCCTCCCAGAATGCCAATGTCCAAAACAAGACATTACAGTCTAATATTTGTGGACACATAAAATCTAGAAATACCTTAAGGTGTGTGAGCAGGCACATGTGCACATAGCACACACACACACACACAGAGCAACATCTCATTGTATGACAGTGGCTATTTTTAACCTTTAAAAATTGATGGAAGCTCTTGAATAGCAACATTTAAAATTAGAGGAGATTCAACATCAAAAGGAAATAGGGACAATTTTGGAACAAGAACACTCTGAATGTACTTGAGTTCTTTCACCGGATGTCCTAAAAGGATGTCATAGAAATGTCCATATTTATATTTATTTTTTGATTGTTTTTATCTTTTGTGGGGGGGGGGTAGTCACAGCCCGCAGTGCTCAAGGGTTACTCCTGGCTCTGAGCTTAGAAATCACTTCTGACAGGCTTGGGGGAACATATGGGTTGCTGGGAATCAAACCATCATACATCCCGGGTCAGCAGCATGCAAGGCAAAAGCCCTACTTCTGTGCGATCCTTCCGGGTCCTGATTGTTTTAATCTTTTAATAGGCTAATTTTCAAGAACATACAGAAAAGAGAGAGTAGTATATTAAATTCATCTTGTTTCATTCGTAACACACCATTTCTGTTCTATCTTCACTAGTCCATTTGAAAGCAAATTACAGAAGTTACATCAACTCATTCACAAATATTTCACTAATACTTATAAAAATATAATTATTCTTTAAAATTCTCTACAATCATTTGAAATAATTTACTATATATCTCGAGGTATCTGATCAACAGTTAAATTTCCATTAACAGCTGGGTTTTTTTTTGTTTGTTTGTTTTTGGGCCACACCCAGTGACGCTCAGGGGTTACTCCTGGCTATTCGCTCAGAAGTCGCTCCTGGCAGGCACGGGGGACCATATGGGGAACCGGGGGATTGAACCGCGGTCCGTCCTAGGTTAGCACAGGCAAGGCAGGCACCTTACCCTCCAGTGCCACCGCCCGGCCCCATGGGTTTTTTTAATAGTTTTTTTTTTTTGGTTAACATTTGGATCCAGAAAATTTCTTCCCACTACAAATACTTAATGTGACTCAATGTTCATTTCTATAATCTCTACCCTCTTTTCTTTATTTTTTTTAATCTACATTTTGAATAAACCTAGTTACCAACCTGGAGTAGATTCTGCTAATTTATTGCATTCTCCGTAAGGGTTTCTTTTCTTTTTTGTTTCCCTAGAAACTGCAAGCTGAAACCAAACTACCATCTGATTCAGGTTTAATTGCTGTTTGAAAGTGCATGTGTGTGTGTGTGTGTGTGTGTGTGTGTGTGTGTGTGTGTGTATGTACATGTGCTGTATTTTTAGGATTACATATTATTACTATCATTTCTTTTTGTCATATGATTCATCACTTATTCTTAAAAGCTACTTATGCACATCTTTTTCCTGATATAACAACATGTGTGTTTTTAAACATTTAGCTAAGACATCTTCAAGTTTCATTGCGATCCATCTCTTTGGTTTAATCATCAGCTTCCAAAATTTTCATCAATCACATTAGTGTGGTATTTCTGATCATTCTGGTCCACCTGTATCTCCTGTATACCTCCACCTGACCACCTCTTCTTCCCCAGGAAAGGGATATAAATATATAAATACCTTTAGCATTAAAAAAATTGCTTTAAAGTATTATCTTTACAGTACTTTTTTCATATATTGGAGGTCTGTTGAGGGACTAGTGGGCCATATCCAGAGATGCTCAGGGGCTATTCCTAGCTTTGTTTTCAGAAGAGATACCTAACAATGCTCAGGGGATCATCTATAGTTCTGAAGATAGAACTGTAAGTAATGGGATACAAGGCAAATACCTTAACCTCTGTACTATCTCTTTAGCCTCATCCTTTCTTTAAAAAAATTTTTTTTTGTATACAAATTTTTCACAGTAAAATTTAAGGTATATAGTGACATTGTATCAGAGGCATTTTCACCACCAGTGTTGTCCTCCCTCCATTCCTGTTCCCAGCATGCATCCCATATCATTCTCCTTTGCCCCCCAGACTGCTAGTACAACTGGTTCCCTCTGTGTATAGAATGATGTAGATTGGGTATTGATTATGTTATTGTTGACTTTGGATTTGGTGTTTAAGTCTGATCATTCTTTTTATTTCCACTTAATGTTCATACAACTGTTTGGTCTTGGTACCATCCATTTTTTCCCCTCAATTTATGAGGCAGAATAAGATGATTCAGTTATGTGGTTCTGTTTGAAAAAAAAAAAGAATAGAAAAAAAGGGAAAAAAAAGAAAAGAAAGGAAAAAAATAAACAAACAAAAAACTGGGAGGAATCTGTCTTGAGGTTATACATATCAATTTTAAAGAAGAAAGGGAAAAAAAGAAAAACATAACAAAAAGACAAAAAAATACAAAAAAACAGAAACAAAAAACCAAAACAGCAACAACAAATAAAAATCAAACTAAAAACCGAAACCATCAACTACAAAAAAAAAAATACCACAGCAATAAAGACAACAGTCAAACAATAAAGGGTGTGAAAAAGAGCATGTATGGAGCCTGTAGTTATTCCCATAACAGTATGCTTCAGGGGTGGAGAAACCCAGTATCTCTTAGGCCAAGGGAATTCCCTTTCTAATGTCCCCAATATTTACTGTGCCTATGCAAAAAAAAATTTAAAAAAAAGAAGCACAGTTTTTTTTTCTTCTTTTGTCTTTTTAGCCCCATTCTTTCTATAGTATTTTCCTCTGCTTGAGTCTTATTTCATATATCATTAAACTTACCTTCTAAGATTCTATCACCAGTTTCAACATGTGGCTCTTTACCCCACACACAATCAGGTATTTCTATGACACTAGGTGTTTGTTCTATAATTCAATTCAGTTTTGATTACCTGCCAGAGAAAATAAGATTCCACTGGTTAAAGCCTAAAGTTCTCACCTCCTACACCATTTTTCTCATTTTAAATGCCAATTACTAGTTAAGTTTGTTACCTGTGCTTAAACTGACTGGCTACAAATCAAAGGTTCCCAAATCACCACCTTGGGTCTATTAATTTACTAGTTGTTCTGACAGCACACATAATATCAGTTTGCATGTGAGGTCACTGGTTTATTACAAAGGACATTAAAGGATATTATTGAACACCTTGATGAAGAGATAGATATGCAGCATTGAGACCTGAACAAAGAAGTTCTTGTCCTTGTGGAATTTGGGGACTAGCATTATGGTGTATGGAGCTGCTGATTCACCAAGCTTTCTGAGCCCTATTTTGGGCGCCTTTACAGAAGTTTTGTTAGATAGGTATGACTGATTAAATCATAGACCACTGATGATTGATTAAACTTTTAGCCTCTCTCTATGCTTTGGGGGTCAAGTGAGCTGAAACTTTTGAAAGTTTCAACACTCGGTCATATGATTGGTTCCTCTGGCATCCAGCCTCCAACTTTGGGTTCTTTCCAAGGCTCACCTCATTACACAAACTCTTGTTTATTGGAAAGGGGACATGCTATGAGTATCATTGTACTTACCATTTGGTACAGCCAAGAGTTTCAAGAGTTCTAAGCCAAAAATAGAGATAAAGACTAAATATCTATTTATTTTTATAAGTCATGATATCATATATCCCTTTTCCATTTTTCATCTTTGGATACATATAGTATCACAATACAGGAAAATGTTTGATTCTTTGCTGTCCATCTCTAAAGTTTCATAAGTTGGAGGTCTTGGCTCCCCTGCTCTTTCTCTTATTGAATTTTGTATCAGATCCAGGCAATTTGAACACACTTACCTTTCTGAACCTTCATTTCTTTCTCAGGATTTGCCATTCTAGAGGTACAGGCTTTTACCTGAACCAAAATGCTCTGCCTTTTTTAAAAGTGTTTTAGCTATAAAGGCACATTACAAGATCTTAAATTTTTTCCTATATATAATGTTCATCCTTCAAGATTTAAAATACAGACTTCTATAACATCAGTTCTTCTGTTAAAACACAACTATTTTTATTTTATTTTATTGTTTTTATTTTTAATAATAATTTCTTTATTTAAGCACCATGGTTACAAAAATGTTTGTAGGAGGAACCAGTTGATTTTGTTATGTACACCATCCTTCACCAGTGTAACTTTCCGTCCACCATTTCTCTCCTCCTCCACTCCCTGATTGAAATAAATCATTTAAAAAATAAAATTCAACCTTCTTTGTAAAGATTTATTTGATTCTTCTCATGTTCCTAGTGCATTTTGAGTAGCGTCAATTTTCCACATATGAAGTATATTCCTGTTTTGGTGAGTATTGCATAATCATACCACTCTGGATCATATAGTAAAGTTAGGTGTAAAAATCAGGCTTGTACACTAGTGTATAAACTCCTTAATGAAAATGGAAGGCATTTAAATATCGTGCAGTTGAAGAGATAATACAGTGAGTAGGGAGTTTGTGTTGCAAATGGACAACCTAGGTACAATTCCTAGCACCCCAAATGGTCCCCCACGTACTCCCAAGAGTAAACTCTGAAATTTTCCTGTACATGAATGTACATAAAATATATTATGCTGAGTGAAATAAGTCAGAGAGAGACACACACACATAGAATAGTCTCACTCATCTAGGGTTTTAAGAAAAATAAAAGACATTATTAAAATAATTCACAGAGATGAGGGTCAGAAGGACAGCTCATGATATGAAGCTCACCGCAAAGAGTGATAAGTGCAGTTAGAGAAATAACTACACTGAGAACTATCATAACAATGTGAATGAGTGAGGGAAGTAGAAAGCCTGTCTCGAA